>OY987300.1:59186914-59408157 GCA_963920635.1 Pseudeuparius sepicola | reverse complement strand
AATACGCAAATTTTTGACATAAATGCATCATGTGACGTCATCGGTGTCGCAGATATGACTTCATCGCTATTTTTTTTTTAATTGTAAGCCCCACTTTTGTTAGCGTCATCCTATCCTATCCAGTGCAGGGGGTGGCCGCCTTAAATCGGCCAGGCACGTAGGCCACAGTGGCCCCGTTGTGCCCCCACGGCCAGCGTCACGGCGGCCAGCACGCCGGCCCTCTTAATGAAGGCCTGCAGCTCACCCACCTTGATACCATATACATCCTCCGTGCTCAGCTTGGCTGAGCCGAAGGACTCGAATCTGACCCTGTCAAGTGCAGGGTATTCAGTGACCAAGTGGTGCGGGGTCTCCTCATCTACAGACACCATCTGCACTCAGGCTCCCCTCCCACTCCTATAAGGTGCAGGTGGCGAGCCAGGCAGCAGTGTCCAGTGGGGACCCTCACCACTCCCCTTAACTCCGTCCTTGGCAGACGCAGCAGCTCCCTAGACAGGACGGTCGATGGCCCACGAATCATGAGCCTAGTCTGCCTCATCCCCGGAGCCCTGCGCCACTCCTCGACGAACCTGCCATGCAGCCATTCGTCCAGGGCTCCAATTGCGACCCGTGGTGCAATCCCCAATATTGGTTCTGGCCCCACCAGTCTTCTCATGGATCCACCTCTAGCCAGTACGTCCACAGTCACATTCCCCGCTATGCCCGAGTGTCCGGGCACCCACGATAGAACGACCCTGTTCCCTTCGGCTACCAGCCTGAGCAAACTCGTTCTACAGTCCTCCACCAATGGGGACCAAGTACGGTTAGCTCTCAGCGCCTGTAAAGCCGCTTTGCTGTCAGAGCCATCATGATGGTGAACACCTCCGCCTGAAACACGGTGGTGTGCTCCCCGAGGGAGGTAGTCAACCTCCTGGCCAGTACCTGACAAAAGGCTCCGGCCAACGTTCACTTCCCCATTTTGGATCCGTCTGTGTACCAGAGACGAGCCCGCCTTGGGCGGCACTATTCCCTTCGGCCCACCCCTCCCTGTCTGGAAAGACAAAGTGAAGTCGGCAGTGGAAGCCGATGGAAGGAGTCTGCACATCCCTTCTCATTTCCAAGATGGGCACCTTCTCCCTCAGCTCTGACCACAGCTGCCGGTGCCCGTGGGCCGAGCCACCGTCAACCCAAAGGTTGAGACCCTCTAGTCTGAGGGCTGCCTTGGCCGCCTTGTACTCCACTACCACGCCCAACGGAGGCAGCCCCACGATAGCGTCATTTGATAGATATAACTTTTCTACATACATAACGATGACTTTTGGCATAGGTTACATAAAAAAAATTTGAGATTTTTTTTAATTGATTTACTATCTTATGTATTCGTCAATTTATTCAAAATTCTAACAAGAACTGTTAAAGTAAATATGCCAACAAATGGTTGCAAATGAGAAAAAGTAAACAAAGTACATGTTCGAAGTGTTTACTTAAAAAAAAAAACGATTTATTTATTGGAACGTTTCTTAGGCTTTATTTCTACTATTTGCAACCATTCGTTGGCATATTTGCTTTAAATGTTCTTGTTAGAATTAAATAAATTGACAAATACATAAGAAAGTAAATAAATTGTAAAAAATAAAAAATATATTTGTTCTCAAAAAAATGTTATGTATAATATGTAACTTTATATCACAATCGTTCTGTATGCAGAAAAATGAGATCTTTCAAAGGCGCTATCAAAAGTGTGGATTACAATGCCGATGTCATATGTGCGACACCGATGACGTCACATGACACATTTATATGTCATTTATATGCACATTACAAAATTAAGGTTGACGTGTCCCAGGGTTTTTTTCCCTTGGCCACAGAGATTTTATCGAATTTGTTCCAACCTTTGCATGCTCACTGTATAGAAAATACTTACAATATTTATTTTTCTTATAGGCCAGGCAATGGGTATAAAAAACGGGTTTCTATTCGCAAAAGGTCGGAGAGAAATGAAATTTTGGTGGGATGGTAGACATAGGTCCCCTGATAGTACACCTGAGTTTGCGACCTCAGGGTGTTGCCGCTCGAGGGGTGGGGTGATGAAAACTCTGCGTCGGAACGCTTTTCGGGAAATAGCGCCGTTGTGGTAAGCCCTATCGAAAAAAAGTTGAAATGAAATATGTAGAGAACAAAATTGTGCACAATTTTGGTCTTTACAGTTTTCGTCTGCGACCAATAGTTTCCGCTCTACGCCGTGCCAAAGTTGGGGGTTGGTTTGCAATTTTCAACAAAATCAGAATTTCATCGCGGATTAAGACGAATATCGCTATTAAACAATTCTGTAATATTTATTTTCTGAAAGAGTAATGTTTTCCGAGTCGGCAGATGCCAGGTTTGATACATTTGGTCGTGTATAATAAAATATATGATTTTTTGAAGCGCGCCGTTACATGCACCGATGAGGGTATTTTCTAATTGTTAATATCTACGCCGCCACATTTATTAATTTATGCATACATGAAACAAGAAAATGTCATTATCAACTCTTGAGGTAGAGTTTATGTTGAGGCAGTATGGTGCAGGAAGTGAACAGCGTAAGTTGGACTCTCTGCGGTAGGTATACGAACTTTGTACGGGCTGTCGCCAAAAATTCATTCAATATCGCAGCGCTGCCACCAACATCCGACGCGTGCCGTCATCATTCATTGCGTACATATTGTCAAGGACAGAGCTGGCGGGGAGTTCAGAAGCCTCCAGAAGATCATGGATGGCGAAGAACAAGCACAGGACTGGACGCAATACGGATTTCAAAGGAACCAGCTCCAGATGTTTTACTTAAGAGCATCTCGTGCAGATGCCAGAAAGGTTGTGGACCTGCTTGTGGTTGCCGGAAGGCAGGATTAAAATGTTCGGTTCTGTGTTTACACTGTATTGGGACGTCCTGCGAAAACATTCCAGACCTGATTGCGTTAGACGACGACAACACAGAAGATGCCGAAAACGTTTCCAATCAGATACAGGACGATGAGGACCAAACAGACAACGCCGAGTTTGCCGATTCTGTCTCTGAATTGATGTCCGAGGATGATGACAATGAAGGCGAGTCAGCTTTACAACGTTGCAAGAGACTCAAAGTAAAATAAACGATATCGACCGTGGATTAGGCCTCTTGGGGATACCACGTTAAAAAAAAACGCACCGATCAACTCTACCTCAAGGGTGGTGTGGAAACGAGTTGATAATGACATTTTCTTGTTTCATGTATGCACAAAATTAATAAATGTGGCGGCGTAGATATTAACAATTAGAAAATACCCTCATCGGAGCATGTAGCGGCGCGCTTCAAAAAATCATATATTTTATTATACACGACCAAATGTATCAAACCTGGCATCTGCCGACTCGGAAAACATTACTCTTTCAGAAAAAAAATATTACAGAATTGTTTAATAGCGATATTCGTCTTAATCCGCGATGAAATTCTGATTTTGTTGAAAATTGCAAACCAACCCCCAACTTTGGCACGGCGTAGAGCGGAAACTATTGGTCGCAGACGAAAACTGTAAAAACCAAAATTGTGCACAATTTTGTTCTCTACATATTTAATTTCAACTTTTTTTCGATAGGGCTTACCACAACGGCGCTCTTCCCCGAAAAGCGTCCCGACGCAAAGTTTTCATCCCCCCACCCCTCGAGCGGCTACACCCTGACGTCACAAACTCAGGTGTACTATCAGGAGATCTATGCCTTCCATCCCACCAAATTTCATTTCTCTCCGACCTTTTGCGAATAGAAACTCCCCATTGCCTGGCCTATTAATGCTACTAACAAATCTAAAATCTCACATTTTAAAATTCTCCATAGTTTATCAAAAAAAGTGTCTTCTCGTAAGTTTCCTAATGCAAACTCTTTTTCAACCTTTGTCTTTGTCATAGTCATCGATAATATTTTTGTAATGCCACTAAAAATTTCTGATTCACATAGTGGAGTTGAAGACAGGAGTGCTTCTTCATCAATATAGCTATTTGGACTTGACAAAGCATTGATTAATTGATTTAAATGACACAACTCTTCCCAAAAGTCATAGAGGGATGAACATCTGTGGCCAACAAGAACTTGCAATTTCTAAAATAATATTTATCCATTCATGTGCAATTTAACTAATTTGGGGTGTATACCATTTTCAAATTTGATATGGCCTGTGTAGTCCTAAACACACATTTCTTGCTTGTAACGGATATTGAAACATTGCTATAGTTGTCAGATAAATTCACAGCATTTGCAGAATTTTGTAGGTAATTTCCATATACAAGATAAGAGATGTTTACTAAAAATTCAATCTAGAAATAAAAAAGTAATTTAATAATAATAATAATCCTCACCCTCAAATACTCCAAATTAGGAGTACCCCAGAAGCAACCACATGCTTGTGCGGGGGAGGCGTATACATAAAAATACAGGGTGTATTAATTTAAACTTGTGATAACGAGGATATTTTTAGAGCTACTAAACAATTTATCTATCAGTGCTGGTTAACCCACCCAGAAAATATAAGCCTGAACTTGTTGGCACATATCTTCATTCAAACATATTTTTAAATGGAAAAATAAAAGAGGCCACTTTACAGAGCAAATCTGACCGTATATCACAGAGAGATTTAAACAAAGACAGAATGTATGTGCAATGTTTTCTGTTACTTTTTGCTGGTACGGAGTGTTTTGAAGGAAAAAAGGTATAATTATTTAGTATAATGTATAGGTACCCTAGATTTTTTTTCTGCAAAATACATACTAAAAAGAAGGCATATTCTTCTTTAATGTGCCTGTATAAAAAAAGAAGGGTAATTCACTATGATTGCACATACAGTCTGAATGTCAATAGTCCGTATGTTAACAGTCTAGTCCGTATATGAAATGCCATGTCATTTACATACGGTCTGCGCCATTTAGGCCGTATAGATACAGCCTAGACCGTATACATACGGTGTG
The DNA here is from genome assembly GCA_963920635.1 of Pseudeuparius sepicola. Taxonomy (NCBI): domain Eukaryota; kingdom Metazoa; phylum Arthropoda; class Insecta; order Coleoptera; family Anthribidae; genus Pseudeuparius; species Pseudeuparius sepicola. The sequence goes on along the minus strand of OY987300.1, from coordinate 59,403,202 downwards.
TTTTCATATACGGGCTGTAACATATACAGGGTGTTAGTAAATAAGTGCGACAAACTGGTGTGCCAGGACGCAGTCGAAAACTTCAGAAATCGCCTACATCAGTGCATCGCTTCTGGAGCACATAATCTTGTTGATGTGATTTTTAAAACTTAAGTGAAACAAATGGGGTTTAGTACTGGCTCAAGCAGAATAAACCACTTTTTCGTAAGTTGTGCCAAATTTTTTTAATAGCCATTAAAAACTGCGCTGTTTTCTTTGCCGCACCCTGTAAATGAAGAACACAGTCTACTTCATAGTTTATCTGAACGATTATCGGGTGTTATTTGACATATTTGACAAGATGCGACTCTCTGTATTCTGGTCTTCTCTGCGATAGTATGTAACAGGAGGGGGTTGTGGGAATAATTACCATTATGATCAATGGAAATAAATTCCAATAATATAAGAAATTATTAACACAATACAAATTTATTACAAAACATTAGCCCCGGCCTTACCTTCCACCATTGCGTAAAGGAATACATTTACTCAATGCTTCCACCTAAATGTGCATGTGATCCAAATGTAACACGGGAACATCCTTTTTATAGATAAAAGTAAAAATTAGATTTTATAAATTATATTTTGCTTTTTTAAAGTAGTTGCAATGAATTAAACCTTAATTTTAATTTAGGTACGCAGCCCTCGCCTCCTCAGCGAAACATTACCTATGCCCATGCCTTGCATAAGAATTATTATTACTGTTTGTTTTTTGGTAGGGAATTATTAAAAAGGGTTTATTAAAATTATGAACGATTTTTTAAATTATGGCCAAATATAAAGCGTGGGCCAACTGGCAAACAAGACAGTACTTAGCTACCTATTACAGTAAAAGTAATATTCTATAGGTTCATACAGTCACATAAGGTAAGAAAATTTACAATATGCAAGTAGGTACTAAAAACTATTTCAAATATTCTACATTCTACAAATATTTGCCGCAGTTATTTAAACAGAAAACTTTTAAAAAGCTTTAAAAACTCAAGCACTAAAATTAAATGTAACTATCAAAACATTGAGATTATAAATTGTACACACAGAATAGCTCCGATGTACCGAATCGAAATATCAAAATATATCCAATGTGATAGCCAGACTTCACATCGGAGATATTTTCAGAATGGGTAATATCAACGATGTTACATAAGTGCACATAAGAGATGATTTTGTCTCATTCTGTAGTACCGCGGCACATTAGAGATGTCAATATCTGGTATAGGTAGGGGTAAATACTATTATTTCACATTGTGGGTAGTCTACATAGACGCGCAATGTTAAAATGAACCTAAATGTGTCAAAACCCGAAACCTAAATGTGTCAAAACCAGAATTTCGCCTTAACTGTCACATTGGAGGTATTACACGCTCGACGATATCTTAAGAAATGTTGCTTTCTGAATGACTCCTTATTTTATCTGACTTGTTAAAAAATTACCACAAAATACACAGCAATAGAAACAAGTACTTCACAAAACAGACATTCTTGTTGACAGCTGTAAGTATCGACCTATCGTAATTGAGCTGTACATAAATATTTATGTTCATTTACGATACTTATTATTAATATATACTGGCTAAGTTCGCAATTCTCATGTTTACATTTTGTTCAACTGGCTTTCGTCGAACGGATTTTTTTCTTTTTCGCTGATGAGGAGCATACCCCCCCATGAACCACCAACAGGTTCAACCGAGAGTTCAACAAATAAATTTTGAAAAGTCTAGAAAGGTGGTTGGAAAAAACCATATTTTTTTACATAAAAACTGGAGGGTTGGGACTAACAATTCAGAGGGTGCCTGCTACTAGAATTTTAACCTTATTCTTTTCTTGTCAAAAGAGCCTGGTGGTGGTGGTGACAAATTCAATGCCCACCATTGGTATCTCGGCTATGCTTGCTCGAAATTTACAGCGCCTAGAAAATTTCTGAAACCAGCATCGAGTTGGCCATGACCAAGAACCTAAAACTACCAAGTTTCATTAAATTCGGATAGGTAACCGATGTGGAAGATACAAAGTTTTGAAAAAATCTAATTTGGTCGTTTTGTGAGTACCTATAAATCACGAATGAATCAAGGTATCCGAGATTTATAATATAGTTCAATTTTTGTCTAATTTGACCAATGTTGTATCTTTCATACAACCTTTCTGGTTGTCCTTGGTTTTAGGTTTTAGCCCTTGAATAACCAACAAATGTCACCATTGAATCTCGCCTAAATATGTATGGTTAACCCAAAAGTAATTTAGGCGAATGACTAAGGAGAAATGTCATACTATACTACCCGTCTATAACCTCACTTATATTTGTGTATGTTGATGTTGGGTTTTGTTTAAATTTATTACAAAAAATGAATAAAAGCATGTAATAAAATTACATTTACCAGAAGACTTGCTATTTCCATATCTCCGACTTCAACCTGGAAATCTTCACATTCTTCACCTTTAGCCTTCAACGTTTACACAAGAGATATTTTTGATCCTATTCATTTTTTTTTTTAAATTTACGGATCTATATAAAGTAGATGAAAATATGAAATCACTGCATTTGCCTATATCAGCAAATATATTTTTAAGTTTTGAAAAATTCAAACTGGCAAGAAATGGGCAAATCTAGCAAATGACATTTGTTGTTTTCAATAACCGCGGTAATTACCCTGCTCCTGAGTTGAGTAAATAGGTACCGCGGTTATTGTCAGTTATAACGATGACGTATGAAGGGCTTCTTTGTACCGTCAGAGAGCTATAAGCATCAATAACCGAATCGCGTAAACGTGTTTCGTATTTACCGGTAAAATGGTTATTCGCCTAAAATCGACTATAGTTTCCGAGATACCAATGGTGGGCATAGAAATTTTCACCACCCTGTAGGTATACACTTACTTCTGCTGTTTTACTTCCCGTATTTGTTCGATGATCATCAACCATATTCTGCAAACTTGAATTGTCAGACTCCATGTATTGATTATCCAAAATATATACAGATGATGTCATTATGCACGAGTTTGATGAATGTGACCCTAATATAACAGTGTGTAATAGATCAGTGCCATCACACACTGCAAATATTGATAAAGAATCTTTGTTTTTACTCTTGTTTTTGTGAAGGCCATTAATAAATCTTTGAGCTGCCGTTAGTGGTAAGGGATAGTGCCTCGCTTCGTCTGGAGACCATGAATTGATTTGTACATTATTGACTATTGACCCAAATGACTCATTACCACCCAAATCAACTTTCAGTGGATCTCCGGTTAGTTCAAAGTCTTCTTCGTCATCTTTGACTTTCGGAGATACCAATTTTTTTTCAAAATTGATACTGTTCCTCTGAAAGACTATTTAAAGTATAAACTGTTTAAGGGTAACTTCTTCACATACCTACCTTATCAAATACTAATAATATAGATTCTTGTTCTAACAGAAATTCTTTCAAATAAGTGGGAATAGCTGTTTTAATTTGTACAATGTTATAATCATCACTTTCTGCAACTGACATACCTAATATTGTTTTTATTAATTCTAGTTATAAGAACCTTTTCATACGTATAAATAAAAAAATAAAGCTTCCTCGCCGATTTGAAAATTTGAATTGAAAATACGGTTGACACTTTGACACTTGACACTTGTCCACTTGTTACGGGACCAGTGTTGCCAATGGGAAATCATAAAATTATTCGCCCCTGATCAAGGTTATTACTAGCCGCGTTCCTTTTGCCCCCACACTCAAGAACGGTAGACGCACAGGATTGCTCGATCGGGCAAATCTCTCCGCCGGCGTGACGTCACCGCTAGACTGCTATCTGCTATCTGCTAAGCGCGCCGGGCGCTACCGTTTAAAATATAGAAAGGGTGGGTTTTCTGTGGATGTTCTGTGTTTTTGAGCTACTTTTGCCAATCCTTTGATTTTTATACACTATTAAGAGTACAGAGAACTTTTATTTTTTACTTAAAATGTATCAAGACTAAGGGATTAATTTATAAAATTGCCAATATATGGAATAATTGCATACTGAAGAAAATTTCGAAAATAGTTATTTATGTACCAAGGCACTGAAGTTCAACTTTTTATGACTCATGTGGAATTTAGTATGTAAACTACATATTATTTTTTTTTTGAAATCGGAAAGAAAATGTTTTATTAGGCAAGAAAATAATAATAAGGGATCACCCGTCCACGAACCGACTACGCGCGGCGTTGCTTGACATTACCGATCGCTCTACCTAGGACAAGTACTCGGACAAGTATAATGACGTACGTCACCTTCGAACAGAAAAACCAAACTGCTGCTTCTTCAAATTTACTAAAATATGTATAGACTGAAGGATTGCGCTTCTATAGGAAACAATTTCGCAATGTGTACGAAAAGTTAAATGAAATGGGCCTTTATCGGCCGGGTTTTGGATATTTGGTCACTTTTGACGGGCGATTTCTCCGCGTCTGTCGTTTGATGTTTACATCTCGCCAAGGCCTACTTATTGAAAAAATCGTACAAAAATGTAGCCCATTATTGTACGATTTCTGTGCTTTTAATGACGATTTTGGGACACTTTAATGCCGATTTCAAGAAAATATTATTATTATACAAAGTATTTTGAACGTTTGAAAGACGGTAAGTATGATACTAATCTTTTGCGATATTATTTTATAAATTAATATTATAAATAATGTATGCCAAATTTTAGTTTCAATTTATTACGAGCAGTGACTATAGAAGGAATAGTCACTGTTACGAGTCTTAATAAACACTATGAAAATTATGTTTCACAAAAGGCTCGATAAAAGGCGCTTATAGGAATTGACATTTGGTTTTATTGCACCTGTACTCTCAGACTAATGATTTATTCATTAGTCTGAGCCTGTACTGGTACACACTATGTAAAAGAAAAAAAGTAAAAGAAAATGCACACCTCGTTCCTGTCATAATGTATTCTAAATAAATAATAAAAATAAGCTATAGGGTAAAGTGTATTTAAAATGATAAAATATAAGTACCTACCTATTAAATAACCCAGTACCTACAAAAAAATCGAAGACAATGACGAGGAGATCTCGAATCTAACTTCTAACCTATAATGGCACAAAACATTCGATATTAGAGAGATAATTTGACAAAATATATTAGTGCTTACGTTTTTAATACTAAGCAAGGTGTACTAATTTAGCATAAATATTCAATAATAGATTGAAAACTAAAAACAGGTTACATAAAATAAAGAAAACACAGTCAAAACCCGCACCGCTGATGTACAAATAACACCGTTAGTCTAGCGCTGACGTCACACATATCTGCCGACTGGCGAACATTACGCTTACGAGATCGAGCAATCCTGTGCGTCTACCGTTCTTGCCCCACACTGAGAACTTTAGCTCAGTTGTTAGCCGAGCCACTCAGTTTGTTTTGTCCTGTCAAAGGCTCATCTTGCGAAACGGTCATTTTCCCCACCACCAAACTGAGCCAATATTTCTCCTATTCTGTGGTGAAACTTCTGATTCCCCTATTCTGTGCCAATATGGTCGATAGTGAGTGTCCTCGCGAGGATGTGCTTGAAGGGGGAGGTAAAAAATCTCACTTTAGCTACATTCTCATTTGTAAAAGGAACGCGGATAAGGTTATTAAATAACCTTAGCTCAGATAAATTATCATCAGCTATTCAAAATTTTTAGCATTCGATTTTTACCTATAAAACTTTGTAGGGATGATCCTATATTTTGTAGGGATGAGTAAAAATATTATAAATAGTTTGGACTTGTTTTAATATCAAACGGATTAAATTATTAAAATTGTGTATTGTGTGCCAAGACGCCAAGACAAAACCACAAAACCCAAGGTTATAATAGTCATGTATTAGTGGAGTACTCCTGAGTAGAGATGGGAAAATTTGTTATTTTTAAATAACAGTTGCAACTGTTACTGTTATTTTAAAATAACAGCTTAAAATAACAGGTTATCGTTATTCAGTTATTTTTTTATTTCGGTTATTTGTAATGGACCAGTTGCCCAAAACGGCCGAAACTGAACCGAGAAAGAGCAGCGGTAAGCGGTTAATTCGGTGGTTGGGGTTGTTCAATCTGCTTCTGCTGCTCTCTGCTTCACTTTCGTTATCTGTTATTTATGTTTTTCGGTTTTGACAGTGACATTAATAGTGAGCACTGAGCAGTCGTAGTTAGCCAGTTGTTATTTTTATTCTGTTATTTTTGTACACAGACAACAGTGGCGAACTGTTGTTGCCAAATAACAGTTACAAAATAACAGATCGTTAAATAACAACCCATCTCTACTCCTGAAGCGCTTTCGGGTATGATGTGTCATGCTCTGTGTGTTTTAGACTCCGTTTTGCTTGTGTACCGTTCATACCCGAACGCTATATAGGATATAGGATCCAGTTATTATTTTTGTTTTATGTCTATGAACTAACCTTAAATTTACGATGCAAATGCTATAATTTGCAAATAGAAATGGAAAAATGGTTGATAGTGAAGTTATGGTAAGTTATATTTTTCGTTAATTAGCATTACTCCTCAAGATAATCAAGCGAAGGTCCATAAAACATCAAACTGACAATCAATGATTCTACTGCGCAACTCGGAGCGTCACGTACCTAATAAACGGCTGGTGCTCGAGGGGGCAGGGGGGAGGAAAAAAGAGCAACTCTGGAGCATCAAGCTTAAGCAAACCCGAAAGAATGAAATGGAAGTGGGATACTCCTGAGTAGCTCTGGAGTACTCTAAGTGTAATACCCGAAAGCGACTCTGAGTAGCTCTGGAGTGCTCTAACTGTAGTCGCTTTCGGGTATTACACTTAGAGCACTCCAGAGCTACTCAGGACTCCAGAGCTACTCAGGAGTACTCCACTTCCATTTCATTCTTTCGGGTATGCTTGAGCTTGATGCTCCAGAGTTGCTCTTTTTTCCTCCCCCCTGCCCCCTCGAGCACCAGTCGTTTATTAGGTACGTCACGCTCCGAGTTGCGCAGTAGAATCATTGATTTTCAGTTTGATGTTTTATGGACCTTCGCTTGATTCTCTTGCGGTATCAATGCTAACTAACGAAAAATTTGAACGAGAGGATAAATCCCACTAGGGGTAGTAGTAATACAAAGAGAGTTCTAACCCACGACCTTGAAAAAAGCGTGCAAAGTGGCTACGTCATGCCCGAGGTCACGTGACGTCACCGGATGACCCCAGTTGACCCCTAGATCCTGATAGATTAACCTTTGACCTTTGGGCCACGTGTGACCCCCAGTTGACCCCCCCCCACTCCAACGGCGGGTGTCAGCCCCCACTCCAACGACGGGGCAACCCCCACTCCAACGGCTTGGTGGGGTGAGGTCTATATATTCGTGCGCAAGAGCAGTTTTCCCGTTATATACACTTACAATTTCCTACAGTCTGATTTGCCGAGTTCAAAATGCAGTCGTTCCTGAATCACCTGAACAAGAATTTGATCTTCAAGAAATTCGAAAGCGTTCAAAATATGGAGGTGGGTGAACATTTTCAAATCACGAGCGTGGACAAAGTCAACACGCAATACGGAGAGAAGGTCTACGTCGAGTTCGAAGAATTTAAGACGGTGCTGCCGCAACGATACACGGCCGAGTTTACGCCCCAACGGATCGAAGAAATTAATAGGGATATCGGTAACGGAAGGAGGTATTACATGAAGAGTCTTGGACCCGTCGGCCGATCTACAAATATCGAATTTATTGTAGAACCATGACGAAGCTGGAGTACAGAAGAAAACTGCAACAATATTTGAAGAATTTAGAAGCATTGAAATATGAACTTATGTTATATGAAATTAAAATGAAGATAAAACATATTGACTTACACAATTAATTTTTAATAAACGTTTAAAAATCTTTTGTTGTGTTTTTTTATAAGAATCTTTGTGTTGAAGGGAAAACACCTGAAGCATCATATTATAATAAAACTCTCACTCTAAGCAATAATATCACTCTATTCCACTGTTATGTGTATACAGGGTGATTCTTAACTTATACACATAAATTTGGAAAATTGTAGGTTATGTCAAGTAATGGCTAATAATGAAAAAAAAAGTCTAATAAAATTGTTATCGATAAGGTCTGCGTTTGTGATCTTATGAACCATAATTTTTAATTTATTTGTGCAAATAAACCCCGAATTGTTCAAGTACACAAAAATATAACTCAGCTGTTGCGTCGCATCGGGTTACTCGCTGCGAACGCGTGACCGCATAGTAAATATATAGTAAGAGAAAACACGTGGAATAGTTCACGACAGACGCCTGCTTTGTTTGGTCGAGCACTCAGCGATTTTGCTGAAACCGCATATAGAACAATAGGCTACAAATTTCACCCAATTATCTTCTAAATAAAAAAATCTGAAAAAATTGCAGATAGAATAATAAACGGAAAATTTGGGAAAATCAGCATGTAACGCAAACGATTTAGGCCGGAATCTTCAACTAGACAGTATCAGGAAATGTGATACATTATGGTAAATAAGAAACCACGTGGAACCGTATATGATGCGATGTACAACGTAAACAATTAGTACGTCAGGGGCTCGGATTTTCTGCTGATGCAGGTATATCGTGATTTCCAAATATATCTTCTGATCGGCTGATCGGAAAAAATCCTCATATAGCGCAATCGATTTTGGGGCCACCCCTTGGGGGGGGTGGACTTAGTCTACCCCGGGGTGGGTGGGGGGTGGCGGGTGGGCAACTACGTGCCAGGAGGAACGGAGGCCGAAGGCCTCCGTCCGACTGGCATGTAGTTGCCCGAACAAAATCCACCCTTCCCCCTTGCACGCGTTTCGCGCATGCGCAGTTCCGCACTTTTGATACCTATGAAAATTCGAAAAATTTTGAAAATTTTTTATTCAAAAAATGTAATTTTAAAAAGGTCCTGATCCTATAATCCCGATAACATTTTGGGAAATTTTCATTTTTTGACGGTAAAATGTACAAGACAAGACTCAGACGAATGTTTTATATACAAGTGCAGATAGAATTTTTTCGAGTGACTGATAAAAACATTTATTATAATAGTTAATCGGAAGGCCCCAGATAACATAGGAAATTTTGTTTGAACAAAATCTGTAAAAAAAATCCAAGACGTGAAAATGTAGGTAGAATTTTCGAATAAGTTTTGTATACCGGTAAAAATATATGTAAAGGTAAAAATAACGACAGTTTCACTTGGAAAAAAATGATGAAAAAATTTCAGTAAAAAAAATACGATGTAGAGGTTGTACCAAAAAAAATTGGAAATAATTATTTATTCCAGTAAAATATACACAAGACCGAAAAAGGTAATTGCGCGGCTGTCCCATTTTATACACCCTAGCTGTTTCAGTTCATCTCGTTTGGAAAAATTTTTAGGGGTTATTACTTTTTTAAATACCGGTTTCCTCAACCTTATTTGAAAGTAAATATTTTTTAGTTCCCCACAGAAGGAAATAATGACGATATTTTATACCGGTGGATTCAAAAAATATATAAGGTTAGGAAAAAACCTTGGTAGGCAAACGCGGCTCTGCTGACCAGACAAAAAAAAACCTTAGTCGACAAATAATGGCCTATAAGAAGGGTGCGTGATTCCACGTATCAGTTCGAGTGCTCCAAGATGCAAGTAAGTATATACCAGCTGTCCCATTTTTAAACAGCTAGATATTTGGAAACCTTTCGTAAAAAAATTCCCAAGGATTACATGAGCAAAAGAAAGAAAAAAATGTAAATATACCAGCTGTCCCATTTATAAACCGCTTGATATCTTGGAAACGAAAACTTATATAAAGGAAGTAAAAGCTATATCTTAATAGGCGGAGGACCGACTGTCATTCAGACAGGTGAAAATTTTTTGTGATTTTTTGTAGAAGTTTTTTGCCAAAATTTTTTTTTGTCAATTTTTTTTTAGTCAAAATTTTTTTTTGTCAATTTTTTTTTTTGACAATTTTTTTTGCCAAAATTTTTGTTTGCCAAATTTTTTTTTGCCAAATTTTTTTTTTGTCAAAATTTTTTTTGTCAAAATTTTTTTTTGCCAAATTTTTTTTTTGTCAAAATTTTTTTTGTCAAAATTTTTTTTGTCAAAATTTTTTTTTGTAAAATTTTTTTTGACATTTTTTTTGCCAAATTTTTTTTTGTCGAATTTTTTTTGCCAATTTTTTTTTTGCCAAATTCTTTTTCGACAAAATTTTTTTTGATACAAATATAATTGCTAACGTTTAATTTGTTTACCCCATTTACGAAAATGATAACAAAATTGGATCAGACAAGATGTTTTTTCGAAGTATAGTTTTTAAACACAGGGTGCCACCACCGGTTTTACGATATAGGTTTCAAAATGCGACGCAAGTACATAAAAAAAATACCCTAGAGATAAGAAAACAAAATACAACTCTTCTTCTTCCATCTTTCCAAAGAAAAACAAACACGAAACTCAGACTTTTCATATATTTATTACAACGCCTCGATAGAGTCTTTATCTGTGGCCACGACCGAGAATCTACTGAAGCAAGTGCGACGCATAGGACGTGAAAAGTGCCGAGTTGGTTTTATTAAACAATGAAACTTATACCTACGTATATATAAAATAAATGAGAAATATGCCAGAGATGTGAAACCTAATTGTGTTGCAAGTTTGAGGGTCCAAAAAAAATATTGGCTTTAATTTTTTAAGGTGAGAAACACATCTAACAGCCAGTTTGGAAATATACAAGGCAAAAAAAGTAGTGATGTGGCTGTCCCATTTTATGTTTTATACAGGTTGGGTTATTTTAGAATAGTTGTTCAATAGACCGAGACAACATCATAAACGCTTCCCGTTAGAACAGAATGTGATGAAAAGAAAAATTCCATCTGGGTCAAGCTACTACATAACCAAAATAAAAAATACTGAACGTTATAAAATTTAAAAAATCATATTTTCTACGGATTTTTATCCTCTGAAAATTGTTCTTGTGTAAAATTCAGTTTCTCTGGGTCAAGCTAGGTGGTAACTATATAACCAAAATAAAAAATACTGAACGTTATAAAATTTAAAAAATCATATTTTCAAGGGATTTTTGTCCTCTGAAAATTGGTTTTGTATAAATTGAGTTTCAATAAGTTACTAATTGAGATAATAGGAAAAAAATCTTAAGAATCTCTTATAGAATTCTGAGACAACGACCCTGAGAGTAAATATCATACAAAAATCTTTGTGCGTTGACTTTCAACTCAATTTAATAATTAGATTTAATAATGACAATTTTCTCGATTATCTAGAATCAAAAATATTGCGAGTGGCAATTTTCTAGATATCATGTGAAGCCTTATTATTGCGTCGTAAGTTAGAGGATCCAAAAATATTGGCTTAAATTGTTTAGTAAATGCGATTAAAATATGTTTAGTTTATCAACAGTTAATTGTAACCACTTTTAATCTTAGAAGCTAAACTCTTTAAAAAATTTTTTAGACAAAAAGTTGTAGTTTAATAATGGTCAGTTGGATTCCTTTTGAATCATGTTTGCATATTACCTACAAGGAGTTACAACCTCAAAACATAGAAATCGCTCATTTTAAACCGATTTAATAAAAATTTCACCAAAACAATACTTTCACTCATATGATACACTTCTGATTAATAAAAAAGGCACCATAGGTAGTAATAATAAGATATTCAACGGAATTTTTATCGACTGTTTGCCCATTTTGCTAGCTTTTGGGGGTATTCCTTGATATTTTAGACTGATAAAAATGAATAATAAAAATTAAAAATAAAAATTTCACCAAAACAATACTTTCACTCATATAATACACTTCTGATTAATAAAAAAGGCACCATAGGTAGTAGTAATAAGTTATTCAACGGAATTTTTATCGACTGTTTGCCCATTTTGCTAGCTTTTGGGGGTATTCCTTGATATTTTAGACGGATAAAAATGAATAACTAAAATACAAAACGCACTGTTGACTTTACTTACGTGAATAGTAAGCCTATAATACGTATCGAAAACAGAGAAATATTCAGGTCAAGAAAAAAATGGCCTAATTTACAATAAAAAATATAGCAGACAACATAGCGATGACACCGATTGACCCGTTTTGCTGGTAAAAAGTAAACAAAGGTACCTATTGCGATTCTAATCAGGCATTTCCAACGGAGATGCCTTCAATACGCCCACGTGGGAGAGCCGCCGGTGTTTCGTCACATGCAAATCGCCGCTCGAGATGGAAGCATCTCGGCTGTGATCTCGGCCTTTCGACGCATTGCGCGCCACTTCGTTTGTTGAAATCTGGCCGCCGCGCCGCCGTCAACTTGCCCGGAGATGCCTCGCTACGTGGTGCGTCGCATACTCGCCGTCGCGTGGTGTATGGGCGCCAGCTTTTGGCCAATTTCAAGGGAATCGTTTTTCATATTTTCGACGGATTTTCGTCCTTTTTGCAGACGTTACACTGCTAAATTGATCCGTTTTGCTGGCAAAAAATATTTCTATCGCCATGACTGAGTCACGACGCTTGGCCTTATGCGATAAACAATGTGTGTGGGTAGAGACATTCGCGGGAAAAGGTGTAACATAATATGCATGCTTTCTTCATGCAATGAATTGTAAATAAAATTCATACATCGAACTGTGACTGGTGACTGGATAAAAATGCCGTAATAAGAATCGACTGTTTTCATGAATAACCTCATTGAATTTTATGCAGTTTTAGAAAGTTAATGTGGGTTGGAAAATTTGTATTATATGCTGGATGCAGAGAAAAAGTGGAAATTTCATATAAGTTGAGCTGTTTATGAATGAAAAAAAGTTGAGAGAACAATACCTACTTATACAAACACAACAGAACGAGACAGTCTTAAAGAAAATGGGCAATTCACTCTTTGTGTATAGGACTCGAACAGCGACTTATTATTTTAATCGGTACTGTTGTAAGAAATTCAGAAATGGAATTTTGGTTTATTTAATAAAAATATATACTTACACATTTTATCTTTATCTTTTTATGGTGCACTTTAACATATTTTCAGTTTGTAACATGTTTCTCAGGAGAACAAAATCAGGAAATACTTGTCTCTAGGATTATATTATTATTACATTTTAGTTTCAACATGTTTTTGCACTTATAAGGGAGGATAGAAAAAAACCAAAAATATACATAAAACATATTTATTGTGTATAAAAATATAAAAGAAAATATACTTAAAAGCTAAGAATACGTATTAAATTTAAAACTAAAAGAAGGATAGGTATCTATAAACAACGTTGGAAAATAAAGACTCAAAAATTTTTTAAAAATATTTAATGTGAGAAAAAACTACTTTTTTACCACATTAAATCTTTTTAAAATACCAGCAGACAGCCGTTTATCCCTCTCCATTTTCTCAATTTTGGCTATAGATACCTGCTCCCTTTTTCTCAGTCGTTCTTTCTCTCTCCTAATAGTCGCCAGTCGATGTTGCTCCTCTCTCAAGGATTTTAGATTTTCGGCGTCCTTTTGTTTCAGCCCTTTTGAGACCTGTAATATATAGGAACCGAGTGAAGTACTCCCAGGACTAGTCAGCTCCTCGAATTCATCCTCGCTGTCCATCTGCTGACTAACACTAATGTGCACGTCACTAAAGGAGTCCTCGCTGTCCATGCCCAACTGACGCATGTCTTTACCACCATTTCCTTTCAATTGTGGGTTATTCGTGTTTTCCACACCACACTGCTCGACGTCCTCTTGCCGATGAACCGGTGAAATAATGGAATTCGGACAGAATGCCATTATCTCGTCGTAACAAGGCACTTGGGAGGGCGACACGAAGGACGCACTATTCAAATCGGGCATGTTGTATGACTGTGCAGAGTCGATGGTTGGCTGAAAAGAAAAAAAATAATAAGTTTAATTTAGAAAAAAAAGTATTTTTCAAAAATAAAGTTTAAAAAATAATTTTGTATGAAAAAAATTGTTGAAGATTACCAGAAAACCAAGATTTATACTTACAGGCATTATTAGCATATTGCTAAGGATAGTAGGTTTCTTTGTCGAGAGAGACAACTTCTTAGGGTGCTGCATTGTAAGTATCCAAAATACACAAAAAACACACCACTGGAACTACTATTGTGAATCAAGAAACTTATAAGAGAGGAGGCTGTGAACTGGCTAATGGCCATTCAACAAACCTCTTTAAAGGGAAAAAATTCGATGTCAGTCAAAAAATATAGTAGGAGAAAAACGATTTGCCCACTCTAGAATTTTTAAAAAACTTGTTTATTGATCTGAGCGAGACCGTGTGGCGTTATGCGTGGTCATTAAATTTAATATGTGGTAAACAAGAGGCCACGGGGATGAACGATATAATGCAATGTAATCCAAAAAAAATTAGCTAGACTGTATGGCGTTATACACGTTCTTTAGGGCCGGACTGGGCTGATGGACTAGGGGGAATTAGATTGTTAATACATCGCAGAGTCTTTGCGAAATTGAATGTGATAATGTTTAAAGAAACAAATCGCGCATGGGTTGTCCAATCATATCGTTGCACAGTTAATTAAAAATGTAGACGCAAAAACATATCTCCCAAAAAAAAAGTTCAACCTACTTTCCGCTTAAAAATCGAACAACAGAGGTATCTCCCATCGCTCACAAAACCAATTCCAGAAAGGACAAGAACGCCAAGGCCGGGCGCACTCAAATTTCGTATCGGTGTTTTCTTTTAGTCGAAAAATATTTCCAAGGTAAAAGCTGAACTTTTGGGGTGTATGTTGAAAATTTACATTTTGGGGTACGAATGAGGTTGATCGCGGCGTCTCGGCTAGAAGGTCAAAATGGGTCAAAATGGGCCTAAGGTTTTGAAATTTTTTTTTTACACCTACCTAATTCTTCATCTTGAACAAGTTTCATTAACAACATTTTAACGTGTAAGCTACAGAAAAGGCACTCTTCTAAAATAGTATAATATTTTTAATTAAAAGATACCTCTGTAAGGATATTAGGCAGACTTTTAGGCTATGTGTTCTCTAGAAAAATTGTTAGAGTGCTTGCTTTAGGTAGCGAAAATCGCAGGGGTAGAAAGTCACGGTGGAGTCATTGATAAACGGTTCCACTTATCGAAATTTGGAAGGAAGTCACTGTGGTAATCATCGTTAAAATCTTCTATTACCTACGCTGCTATAATTAAATATTTATCTACGGCTTGGTTCTGTTTCTTTTCCAATGCCTAAATAGTACATTTTATAATATTAATTTTGTTATATATATATATCTGTGAAAAACAACGTTTCAGATATTTCTCAGTTTTTAAGAGCGGTGTTTGGTCAGAAACGATCTAGTGGATGATGGGGTAGTAAAAAGGCCGCCGTTTTTCCAGAGCCTGTTTTGAATACACCCCACCAAGTCTTGACTTGTCATTATGATAGGTATTGCATACTTTTGTATAGGAGTCAGCTTTTGTTAACCCAACTTCTTTCTGTTATCTTCTTCCACCATTTTAATCTCAATTCATCTACCCGACGCCACAATATGTTACTAATCGTGAATAAATAGCACATTTCATAGTGAAGTTTATAAACCAGTGGGATTTGGCAATTTTGTTTAAATATAATGAAAAATAGCTCGTTTTGGTCTTGATTATTGTTAGACAAATTATCGCAAACTTCACTTTTCAGAAGAATGATTTTATTGTGATGTAATGATTGTACAAAGACGCCAGCGCAAACACGATCACGATAATTAACTGCTAACCTTAAACAAAACAGCTGACGATTTTATGCGATTTTTATTATGACTTAGCTTGTTGTTCCCCTGTTCCGCGCTGACTTAGCCTATTCTTCCCGTGTATGGGTATTTTAAAGTAATACGTATATTGTGACCTAGCCTGTTTTTCCCCTGACTATTACGTTGGTTTGAAAGAGCACACAATTTACCACAAGATGGCACTGTAATCCCAATTTCAACAAAAAATGACTTGGCCTGTTTTTCCCGTGTACCCTTCATATGGTTTTGTTTCTCTCAAGATTGGGTTTCAACCCCAGTGGCGAAAGAAGGAAGGCCCCAACTTGCATTATCTAGTTTTTACTCTAATCTTTTCTAGTCTATATTGTTTAGGATTTGTATGAAAAAATGAATTTTGTATCATCAAGTTTGCGACTCTCCCTGCAGCTCGAAACGGTTGTTTGTGATTCCATACTTTCATAATATAAGCTTATAAGGTAATATCCCATATTTTTAAATTACACTATTCTTTGTATCTCTCTAATATGTTTGATCAAACATGGATTAGACCTCCTGCGCCCTGCATTCTACCTCAAAGGTGGTGGGAAAATGAATGCATATAGTTTTGTTACAATTTAAAAATATATATAAAAGAACAATTCAACCTATTTATAACTAATATCCATATGAAACTGTACGTCTAATTTGCGATTAAAAATTTTTGTTGAAGGTGTGAAACATTTTCGATTTTTTTTTATTGCGTTCTGTATTCTACCTCGAAGTAGGAAACGAACGCATGATGATTGTCAGTTAAATGCGACGTGGTTCTTCAATTTCTCGGCCACGCTCGTCGGCCAAATTTTTTATCGAGACTTGCACAGCAAAACGCCGGGCGCCACGGAGCGCCGCTGCGTCTAGGGTTCCGATGCAAAATATCTCAGCCGCGCTCGTACCTGGATCGTGGGAGCACAGATGTTTGATGACACCCGGATTTCAGAGGCGTACATCAGGGTGTAGTCTAATTTCTTGCTGAATCATCAATGTTGGAGGATTTCGGCAATAATGGACCCGATTTTGAGGTGCTTTGTGAAAAAAAAAGAAGAAAAATTGACACAAACATTTTATTAGGGGATCTATACATGGTGTTATAATTTATTTCTCCGTAATTAATACATGAACAGTTTTCAAAAAGTTTTTCTGAATTGGTATTAGAACAGAAAGACGTAAATTGATTAATTTTCTTAATATGATTCACTAGTCTTGACGCATATCCTCTTCGACGATATTCTTCATGGGTAAAAACAAAATTGAGATTTTTCGGGTTGGAGTGTTTGTTTAAAGGGTCGAAATCAATTTTTGACATTAGGACAAATGAAACCGGTTTAGCATCAACGTATAATATATAGCACGATATTTTTTTATCTAGGCACCACTGATCGAACATACTTCTTGCAATACCATCTCTCACGACTTCTTGTCTTATTTTGTTTACTGCTTGTCGATCAAAAAAGAATCTGATCTCCATGTTGCACAGACGTTTGAATGAAAAATCATCGGTCACACAATTTTAAGACATTACCCCCACCACTTTTATATTTTTCCATACACTTTTTAAGACGTTACCCCCACCACTTTTATAAATTTTAAACTAGCCGAAACCTTGACCCATTTGAGATGTTAAGATATTTGGGGAAGCGTTTGGAAGTTGCGCCAGCAGCGAATTGCATAAGGTCAAGCGTCGTGACTCAGTCATGGCGATAGAAATATTTTTTGCCAGCAAAACGGATCAATTTAGCAGTGTAACGTCTGCAAAAAGGACGAAAATCCGTCGAAAATATGAAAAACGATTCCCTTGAAATTGGCCAAAAGCTGGCGCCCATACACCACGCGACGGCGAGTATGCGACGCACCACGTAGCGAGGCATCTCCGGGCAAGTTGACGGCGGCGCGGCGGCCAGATTTCAACAAACGAAGTGGCGCGCAATGCGTCGAAAGGCCGAGATCACAGCCGAGATGCTTCCATCTCGAGCGGCGATTTGCATGTGACGAAACACCGGCGGCTCTCCCACGTGGGCGTATTGAAGGCATCTCCGTTGGAAATGCCTGATTAGAATCGCAATAGGTACCTTTGTTTACTTTTTACCAGCAAAACGGGTCAATCGGTGTCATCGCTATGTTGTCTGCTATATTTTTTATTGTAAATTAGGCAATTTTTTTCTTGACCTGAATATTTCTCTGTTTTCGATACGTATTATAGGCTTACTATTCACGTAAGTAAAGTCAACAGTGCGTTTTGTATTTTAGTTATTCATTTTTATCCGTCTAAAATATCAAGGAATACCCCCAAAAGCTAGCAAAATGGGCAAACAGTCGATAAAAATTCCGTTGAATAACTTATTACTACTACCTATGGTGCCTTTTTTATTCATCAAAAAATTTTTTAAAGAGTTTAGCTTCTAAGATTAAAAGTGGTTACAATTAACTGTTGATAAACTAAACATATTTTAATCGCATTTACTAAACAATTTAAGCCAATATTTTTGGATCCTCTAACTTACGACGCAATAATAAGGCTTCACATGATATCTAGAAAATTGCCACTCGCAATATTTTTGATTCTAGATAATCGAGAAAATTGTCATTATTAAATCTAATTATTAAATTGAGTTGAAAGTCAACGCACAAAGATTTTTGTATGATATTTACTCTCAGGGTCGTTGTCTCAGAATTCTATAAGAGATTCTTAAGATTTTTTTCCTATTATCTCAATTAGTAACTTATTGAAACTCAATTTATACAAAACCAATTTTCAGAGGACAAAAATCCCTTGAAAATATGATTTTTTAAATTTTATAACGTTCAGTATTTTTTATTTTGGTTATATAGTTACCACCTAGCTTGACCCAGAGAAACTGAATTTTACACAAGAACAATTTTCAGAGGATAAAAATCCGTAGAAAATATGATTTTTTAAATTTTATAACGTTCAGTATTTTTTATTTTGGTTATGTAGTAGCTTGACCCAGATGGAATTTTTCTTTTCATCACATTCTGTTCTAACGGGAAGCGTTTATGATGTTGTCTCGGTCTATTGAACAACTATTCTAAAATAACCCAACCTGTATAAAACATAAAATGGGACAGCCACATCACTACTTTTTTTGCCTTGTATATTTCCAAACTGGCTGTTAGATGTGTTTCTCACCTTAAAAAATTAAAGCCAATATTTTTTTTGGACCCTCAAACTTGCAACACAATTAGGTTTCACATCTCTGGCATATTTCTCATTTATTTTATATATACGTAGGTATAAGTTTCATTGTTTAATAAAACCAACTCGGCACTTTTCACGTCCTATGCGTCGCACTTGCTTCAGTAGATTCTCGGTCGTGGCCACAGATAAAGACTCTATCGAGGCGTTGTAATAAATATATGAAAAGTCTGAGTTTCGTGTTTGTTTTTCTTTGGAAAGATGGAAGAAGAAGAGTTGTATTTTGTTTTCTTATCTCTAGGGTATTTTTTTTATGTACTTGCGTCGCATTTTGAAACCTATATCGTAAAACCGGTGGTGGCACCCTGTGTTTAAAAACTATACTTCGAAAAAACATCTTGTCTGATCCAATTTTGTTATCATTTTCGTAAATGGGGTAAACAAATTAAACGTTAGCAATTATATTTGTATCAAAAAAAATTTTGTCGAAAAAGAATTTGGCAAAAAAAAAATTGGCAAAAAAAAATTCGACAAAAAAAAATTTGGCAAAAAAAATGTCAAAAAAAATTTTACAAAAAAAAATTTTGACAAAAAAAATTTTGACAAAAAAAATTTTGACAAAAAAAAAATTTGGCAAAAAAAAATTTTGACAAAAAAAATTTTGACAAAAAAAAAATTTGGCAAAAAAAAATTTGGCAAACAAAAATTTTGGCAAAAAAAATTGTCAAAAAAAAAATTGACAAAAAAAAATTTTGACTAAAAAAAAATTGACAAAAAAAAATTTTGGCAAAAAACTTCTACAAAAAATCACAAAAAGTTTTCACCTGTCTGAATGACAGTCGGTCCTCCGCCTATTAAGATATAGCTTTTACTTCCTTTATATAAGTTTTCGTTTCCAAGATATCAAGCGGTTTATAAATGGGACAGCTGGTATATTTACATTTTTTTCTTTCTTTTGCTCATGTAATCCTTGGGAATTTTTTTACGAAAGGTTTCCAAATATCTAGCTGTTTAAAAATGGGACAGCTGGTATATACTTACTTGCATCTTGGAGCACTCGAACTGATACGTGGAATCACGCACCCTTCTTATAGGCCATTATTTGTCGACTAAGGTTTTTTTTTGTCTGGTCAGCAGAGCCGCGTTTGCCTACCAAGGTTTTTTCCTAACCTTATATATTTTTTGAATCCACCGGTATAAAATATCGTCATTATTTCCTTCTGTGGGGAACTAAAAAATATTTACTTTCAAATAAGGTTGAGGAAACCGGTATTTAAAAAAGTAATAACCCCTAAAATTTTTCCAAACGAGATGAACTGAAACAGCTAGGGTGTATAAAATGGGACAGCCGCGCAATTACCTTTTTCGGTCTTGTGTATATTTTACTGGAATAAATAATTATTTCCAATTTTTTTTGGTACAACCTCTACATCGTATTTTTTTTACTGAAATTTTTTCATCATTTTTTTCCAAGTGAAACTGTCGTTATTTTTACCTTTACATATATTTTTACCGGTATACAAAACTTATTCGAAAATTCTACCTACATTTTCACGTCTTGGATTTTTTTTACAGATTTTGTTCAAACAAAATTTCCTATGTTATCTGGGGCCTTCCGATTAACTATTATAATAAATGTTTTTATCAGTCACTCGAAAAAATTCTATCTGCACTTGTATATAAAACATTCGTCTGAGTCTTGTCTTGTACATTTTACCGTCAAAAAATGAAAATTTCCCAAAATGTTATCGGGATTATAGGATCAGGACCTTTTTAAAATTACATTTTTTGAATAAAAAATTTTCAAAATTTTTCGAATTTTCATAGGTATCAAAAGTGCGGAACTGCGCATGCGCGAAACGCGTGCAAGGGGGAAGGGTGGATTTTGTTCGGGCAACTACATGCCAGTCGGACGGAGGCCTTCGGCCTCCGTTCCTCCTGGCACGTAGTTGCCCACCCGCCACCCCCCACCCACCCCGGGGTAGACTAAGTCCACCCCCCCCAAGGGGTGGCCCCAAAATCGATTGCGCTATATGAGGATTTTTTCCGATCAGCCGATCAGAAGATATATTTGGAAATCACGATATACCTGCATCAGCAGAAAATCCGAGCCCCTGACGTACTAATTGTTTACGTTGTACATCGCATCATATACGGTTCCACGTGGTTTCTTATTTACCATAATGTATCACATTTCCTGATACTGTCTAGTTGAAGATTCCGGCCTAAATCGTTTGCGTTACATGCTGATTTTCCCAAATTTTCCGTTTATTATTCTATCTGCAATTTTTTCAGATTTTTTTATTTAGAAGATAATTGGGTGAAATTTGTAGCCTATTGTTCTATATGCGGTTTCAGCAAAATCGCTGAGTGCTCGACCAAACAAAGCAGGCGTCTGTCGTGAACTATTCCACGTGTTTTCTCTTACTATATATTTACTATGCGGTCACGCGTTCGCAGCGAGTAACCCGATGCGACGCAACAGCTGAGTTATATTTTTGTGTACTTGAACAATTCGGGGTTTATTTGCACAAATAAATTAAAAATTATGGTTCATAAGATCACAAACGCAGACCTTATCGATAACAATTTTATTAGACTTTTTTTTTCATTATTAGCCATTACTTGACATAACCTACAATTTTCCAAATTTATGTGTATAAGTTAAGAATCACCCTGTATACACATAACAGTGGAATAGAGTGATATTATTGCTTAGAGTGAGAGTTTTATTATAATATGATGCTTCAGGTGTTTTCCCTTCAACACAAAGATTCTTATAAAAAAACACAACAAAAGATTTTTAAACGTTTATTAAAAATTAATTGTGTAAGTCAATATGTTTTATCTTCATTTTAATTTCATATAACATAAGTTCATATTTCAATGCTTCTAAATTCTTCAAATATTGTTGCAGTTTTCTTCTGTACTCCAGCTTCGTCATGGTTCTACAATAAATTCGATATTTGTAGATCGGCCGACGGGTCCAAGACTCTTCATGTAATACCTCCTTCCGTTACCGATATCCCTATTAATTTCTTCGATCCGTTGGGGCGTAAACTCGGCCGTGTATCGTTGCGGCAGCACCGTCTTAAATTCTTCGAACTCGACGTAGACCTTCTCTCCGTATTGCGTGTTGACTTTGTCCACGCTCGTGATTTGAAAATTTTCACCCACCTCCATATTTTGAACGCTTTCGAATTTCTTGAAGATCAAATTCTTGTTCAGGTGATTCAGGAACGACTGCATTTTGAACTCGGCAAATCAGACTGTAGGAAATTGTAAGTGTATATAACGGGAAAACTGCTCTTGCGCACGAATATATAGACCTCACCCCACCAAGCCGTTGGAGTGGGGGTTGCCCCGTCGTTGGAGTGGGGGCTGACACCCGCCGTTGGAGTGGGGGGGGGTCAACTGGGGGTCACACGTGGCCCAAAGGTCAAAGGTTAATCTATCAGGATCTAGGGGTCAACTGGGGTCATCCGGTGACGTCACGTGACCTCGGGCATGACGTAGCCACTTTGCACGCTTTTTTCAAGGTCGTGGGTTAGAACTCTCTTTGTATTACTACTAGGGTTCCACGTTTTTATTGGTCGACTCAAGGTTACATGAATTTGAACATTGTAGGCTTGTGAGGTTGTTTAGAAATCATATTGCAATATTTCCTTCCAGCATAATAATGGCTTAGTTAATCACTTATCTGAAGAACATATGGTAATTAAGGAGCATACCGTATGCACCGCGCGATTTTCTTGAAATTTTGGCTACCCCCACATTTTCGAGGACCCTGAACACGAATCTGACGTCTATAATGGAGATGAATTTAGCTCAAACCCTAACTTCGCGAATACCCGCGGAAAAACCGAAATTTTGAAAGATTTGTGCCGTGTTTACGTCCGGCCCGGCCGCTGTTTTCGCCCGAAATTAGGCGCGCGCCGGGCGAAAACAGCGGGTATTAGCGAAGTTTCGATGTTGCAAAATAGGGTGGTGATCAGTTTGAGCTGCATAGAATAAAAATTCATCCGGATTTGACGTTATTTCTTAAGAGGGGGTTGCCGACAGCGAAAGTGACGTTAGATTTCGTATTTTTTTAAGTTGTATAGCATAAAATCTAATATCATTTTACCTGGCAAAAATTTAGTACAAACATCTCTGTCTTCATTTTAATCATAAGATCTTAAAAGCAGATGCACTGGAATTATTTTTTTCCCAAGGTTTTCATAACCTATAAAACAAAACAATGCTTATGATTAAAATGAAGACAGGGATGTTTGTACTAAATTTTTGCCAGGTAAAATGTTATTAGATTTTATGCTATACAACTTAAAAAAATACGAAATCTAATGTCACTTTCGCTGTCGGCAACCCCCTCTTAATTCATTTGCATAATTTATGTCACAACGTGATATTGAATACAAGACCAGAGGCTATTCAGGCGGCACCGTCGCAATGATAAAGGCCTGCCAGCTGGCGACGCGAAACATCAATACGTCATCACAAGGAGGTCGGGAGGTTGCTTTTTGTAGTTGTTTACGTTTACTTGTCTGGCGATTTTCCTGTTTTAAAGAACGTTTGTTGTGTGTTGGACTGTGTTTTTTAGTAATATAGGACGTGGAGTTTTATTAATAAGGTGGTAAAACAGCAGTGGTTCAGAATAAAGTGATTAAAGTTCAATTTTAGTTTATAGGTTTTAGGTTGTGTCTATAGTTTCGGACTAATTTAAATCATGCCGTGGACGTGTTCCGGTCCCAACTGCAAGGGAAACTACAAAGGCGGTCCTAATGTGTCCGCTTTTTGCTCCATAAAGACATTTTAAGGGAAAATGGGTTAAGGCCATCAAAAGAGATTTTGTTTCTACACAGTTTTCCAGGGTTTTGTTTTGGACTGTCGGGGAGTGTTATACCTAACAATTTTACGTGATTAAACGTAACCACCTTGAAATCAGTAAGTTTTATGATTTTATTTATTCGAATTTAGTTGTATCTATGCGGGCAAATAAGAAATAATTGGCATTTACGAAAATTTTACCTGTAGATATCTAAATGCACCTAAAGCCCTTGAAAATGTGACTTTCACTCTCGTAGATTATTATCCGTGTTGTAAAACCATGGGCTATATATGTAAACAATCATTTTAAAGTGTTTTTTTTTACCAAATTTACCAAGTTGACATCTTGAAATTTGAATTTGGCGCCTTAGGCTGACCTCCCTTGGATGACTCGCTTTCGCTGGCGGGCCTTGTTATTGCGACGGTGCCGATTCAGGTAACCTTGACCAATGAAAACGTGGAACCCTAAGTGGGATTTATCCTCGTAAATATAACTTACCATAACTTCACTATCAACCATTTTTTCCATTTCTATTTGCAAATTATAGCATTTACACAGAGAAATGGAGTAGGGAGAACGCGCTACAAACTGCGCGAACTGCCTAATAAAAGTCGGCGGTCATATTAAACCAACTTTACTACAACTTTACTAAACTTACCGAAAAAATGATACTCCCGGAGGTCTCCTAGACTTATAATTCATTTGTCGCGGGACAAAAAACTGACTCCGATCGGGGAACACCGGAAAGCGCGAACGTGAAGCCGTGAAAACTACGCGAAAGCCGACAACGTCCACACTCACGTTCGCGCCTCTTCGCGCGGCCTATTCCCCTATGTCTAGTAAAACGGTGAAAGTACGGTATAGCGTTCGGGCACAGCTTAATTCGGGTATGAACGGCACACAAACAAAACGGAGTCTCAAACACACAGAGCTTGACACATCATACCCCAAAGCGCCTTGTAATACCCGAAAGCGACTCTTTGATATTAAAATGCTTCCGATGATGGATTCTAGGTTCATTTGATCCATCCGGGTCACCGATAGTGTCCGATAGCGACAAACGAAAAGTTATACGCCAAGTAAGTTCCGAAATTTAAACAGTAATGTTTTGATCCAATGTTCTTTTTTTAATATATGCGACTGAATTTAAGATGCCAACGCCCCGACGGAACTATGCGAACTAATATAGTTAGGTACCTTAACTCTAATAGAGCGTATCCCAAAAAACTTAATTTTACAAGGCGATGAAAAAATGATTTACTTTAGATTTGGGACCATTTCAAAAGCACATAGTGGTTATACTAAGAGTTTTGCTTGTGTTTTTCATTATTGTTTATGTTTTTAACCGCTAAATTTAAAATTAAAATTATAGGGTGGCATACGCGACTTATTACTCATATAGGTACCTACCTAGCTCCCTGTTGAATAATACCTCTTATTCGTTCGATTTATTCCAAACAAGTTTTATTATTTTTAGGCCGACCTTATAATTCATAAGAAAAATAAAATTAAGATGTAAATAAACATTTATTTAAAAAATATATATTATATAAAAAAAATGTTATGCAATACTAGGTATTCCCTAGGTATTCCCTTTTTACAATAAAAACATAAAAACTTTATTATTTTTTAACTTTTTGTTCTTTTTATTCTTATTTTTATTATTTTTTGTAACAATAACGCTTTTCATATTTTCTTAAGTCGTCTTTTATTCGTATATGGCACGTTAATTTTTAGCTTATTAACATTCAATTCAACTTCTTTGGTTTTAGAAGCCATTGCTACTATTTATGACATCTAAAACAATAAAATTTATTCGGAAATATGTCATAAACCACACAATGTATTCAACAACACAAATCATTTTAAAAATTCAAATACGAGTATGTCTTAAACCACATCTGATACTGTATTGCCCAGGCCAGCGCATAAAGCCAGAATATTTAAATTCGCAATATTCCTACAGTATATCCTAGAGGCCCCAGTATTCAGATTCTTAAAACTTAAAACCATCCGTTTCTATGAAGCTGGCCAGGCCACACGTGTCAAGGTTAAACGCGAGATTTCAGGAAAATATCAGGCCACCTGCGCTGCGCAGCGAAATCCCAGCAGTAGCCCCTCGAGAAATGATATAAAAAGGGCTCCCGACCGGAGCTCCAGGCAGTAGCAAACCGTCTACCATCAGTTGCAGGGGGAACCCCTGCTGCGGTTTCCCGTCAGAAACAAGAATCCTGCCACCAGGTCCTGCTGCCCGCCGTAGAAATACTTCAGACTATTGAAGTAGAGATACTAAGAGAGCACCAGACCAGACTTGTCGAAACCTGTCTGGTCTGGTACTCTCCTAGGTTTTGCCCGTCTCCCCACTCTCTCCCCACTCCTATTGAAACAGCTATATAGGAGAGGTTCAACTAAGATCTCATCAGACACGCAGATCATTTACAACATGTCCTTCTTAAATAGTTTAAATAATTTGCTGGTGAAAAATCTGGTGAATGTTCGAGATTTGGAAGTAAATAAAAAATTTGAGATCCAGTGTTTTAAGAGAATAAATACCAAGTTTGGGGAAAAGGTAGTGGTGGAATTTGCCGACTTCAAGACCATCCTGCCTCAGCGTTTTACGGAGCAATTAACTCAAGAGCGAATTGACGAATTGAATGGTGACAAAAGGTATTTTTTAACAAGCTTGGGGCCCGTCGGCAAGACTACAAATATTATATTTTCTGAAGCATGAGCGAGAGACTGCGGCGATATATGGAGGCACTCGAAGAGCTGAGACGCTTGATTATTATGTATGAACTAACTAAAAAGTTTAGAAATGTAAAGTTGTGAAAATAAAAAATATTATTTGTTTGTGTGTTTTTTATTTCCCTATATAAGAGGGTGTGATTGAATAAACCTGTGTCAATCCAATGCTGGTTGTTAAAGGGGGTGGAGTGTTGAACACATTAATTGACAAATTACCGATCGAGTTACATTTTCCGGGATACCAGTATTGTGGCCCTGGTACTAAATTAGAAAAACGTCTTTCTAGGGGTGATACTGGCATAAACAAGTTGGATGAATCTTGCTTAATTCATGATGTTGCATACAGTAAAAACAAATCATTAGAAGAACGACGCAAGGCAGATTGGGAACTGGAAAATCGGGCTTGGGATAGAGTCAAATCAAGAGACGCCAAATTTGGTGAGAAAACAGCTGCCTGGTTCGTTACGAGTGCAATGAAAGTTAAAAGGAAATTGGGTATGGGTATGAAACGCCCATTTTCGTTTAGAAGAGATATTGTAAAGAAGGTTGAAAAAGCCCTAAAGAAATCTTTTACTAACAATGAGTTGAATGATCTAAAAAAATTGAAAAAATCATCGTTAGCAGCCGTGAGAGCAGCACGCGTACACATAAAAAAAGCGGGTGGAAAAAGTAAACTAAGAATACCTAGAATTATTCCCTTTGAAGAAAAGAAAGGAGGTTTTCTCCCGCTTCTGCCTATACTGGCTGCTTTAGGGGCCCTTGGTTCTATAGCCGGAGGGGCTAGCAGTATAGCCAAAACAATAATTGACGTAAATAATACAAAAAAGCTGATGGAGAATGGAAAGCAATCTATGAAGATCGTCGGTTCTGGACTCTATTTGCGGAAAAATAAACGTGGGTTCGGTCTTTTTTTAAAGAAAAAAAACTATTGAAGCCGCCCAACAGACCTTTATCCAACCTAGATTTACTTAAATATGCCGATGGAATTCCTTACTTTAGAGGTGTGTATATGAGAGATACACTACCTAAAAAACCGAGAAAAAATGAGTCGGCCATTTTAAATTTGGATGTGCAGAGGAACTCCGGGTCTCATTGGGTGGCATATCGCAAGAGAGGAAGAAAATGCGAGTATTTCGACAGCTTTGGCAACCTGAAACCGCCAAAAGAACTCATCAGATATTTGGGAAATGAGGTTGAAGTTGAATATAACAACAATTCTTATCAAAACTATAACGAGATGAACTGTGGTCATTTGTGTCTAAGCTTCCTAAGAAACTAAATAAAATTTCAAAATATGAAGTGTGTTTAATTTGTTCCCAAAAGTCGCCGAAAATATTCTGAATACCAATTAGACAATAACAATAACAGTTTTCAAGTTTTTCTATAAAAGGGGTAGTTGAGGAGAGAATTCATCAATTATGTCGCTGTTGTTCACACTACACGGATTTACTTCCACACTTTAATATTCCTATACATTTAGAATCAGATTTTGAGTATGGTTTGGCCCTGCTAGGATTTCACACATATAACAGTATACCCAATATAGATGTTGGTGTCAACAAATTTTATTATATAAATGCTGATGGGTATCGCAAATGTTTAGTAATCCCCACAGGCTCGTACGAAATTGAGGCCCTAGAAAAGTACATAGTTGGCGCTTTAAGAAAGGAGGAGTCTGATCAGAAAAATCCAATTTCAATAAAAGCCAATAACAGTACTTTAAAGTGTGAAATTTACAGTGATAAATATACAGTAGATTTTCTACCAACAGACTCTATTGCTCATGTGTTAGGATTTTCTCCTAGTCTATTAGAGTCTGGACAATTACATACTTCTGATATATCTGTAAATATCGTGAAGGTCAGAACTATACATATAGATTGTAACGTAACATCTGGAGCATACTATAAAAATCAACCAACTCATACGATTTACGAGTTTGCAGTTAGCAGCGATCCTGGTTACGCTATAGACGAGTCTCCGAAAAATCTGGTGTACATGCCAGTTGCAAAGCGTGAGATTAATAATTTGACTGTAAATATTCTCGATCAGAACTCTCAACCTGTAAATTTTAGAGGTGAGGAAATAATTGTACGGTTGGAGTTGAAGCGTGTATGAAATTTTTGTGAAAATGGTTTTGGTTTTTGATGACAGATATCAACCGTATAAAAGGCAATCACAATGCTCCAAAAATTCACTAACAAATATTTCACCGAAGAGTGCAGATCGTCTCTCGTTGGAAAATCAACAATTTTTAAAAGATATTTCACCGAAGAGTGCAGATCGTCTCTCGTTGGAAAATCAAGAATTTTTGAAAGCACTTGGCTATGTCCCTAACACCTCAAGTGTTTAATGTGCATCGCACCCCAACCTATGATGAATCTATTCAACGTTTAGAGAAGCGCACCTATTACCCATTTGTAAAGTCATTTAGGAATAATGATACTGTGGAAATAACCATTAATCAGGGTGATGCATGGTTGTTGATGTACGATGCGTCGATTTTTGTCAAAGGTACAGTGGCTAAGAAAACCGGTGCTGGACAATGCAAACTAGCCAACAACGGTGCCGCATTTCTATTCGATTCAATTTCTTATGAACTAAATGGCAAGGAAGTAGAAGTAGTGAGAAACCCCGGAATTGTGAGTACGATCAGATCGTATCTTTGCTATACTGCTAATGACGAAAAATGCATGTCAACAGCAAGCTGGGTTGGGGTTAATAAATCTTTTGCTGTTAACAATGATGGAACATTCAATGTAAGAATACCGCTAAAACATCTGTTTGGAATATTCAACGATTATCAGATGGCAATTTGTGGTAAACAAACAGTGAGACTAATACGAGCTCGAAATGATAACAATGCCTTATTACTAACCCAAGACGCTGCAAGACCAGATCCTGCCATAACTGCAGAAATAACAATTTCCAACATTGAATTAAAGGTTAAACATATTCAGCCGAATGATATCATTAGATTGGATCTGCTTAAATCTATAAAAATTGATCGTCCAATTATAATGGCGTTCCGCAAATGGGAGCTACATGAATTGCCAAATCTTACTGTAAACTCCCAAAGAGAAATATGGGCCGTAAAATCGTCAGCAGCCGCGTCAACTCCTCGGTACGTCATAGTTGGATTTCAGACTGATCGCAATGATAATTCTAAAAAAAATCCCACGTCATTTGATCACATAGATGCGACTGATGTAAGATTAATTGTAAACGGTGAATATTTTCCATTCGAACGTCAGAGATTGAATTTTGCTGCTAACGACTTTTTGGAGGCCTATCACAACTATGTGGAATTTTATCCGAGTTACATGAATGCAATGGAGAGTCGCCCGCTACTTAGCTATGCAGATTACAAAAATAATGCAACCCTGTTTGTAATTGACTGTTCTCGCCGGAATGAATCTATAAAAATAAACACAGTTGATGTTAAGTTGGACATAGAAAATAGTGATGGATTTCCTGATAGAACTCGAGCCTACTGCATAATTGTGCATGACTGTACCATGGAGTATTTACCTTTAAGTGAAACTGTACGAGATTTAATGTAGATCCGTATATATATAAAAGAACATTTACTGATACATTTCAGTTATAATCAAGATGTTGCTGAGTTTGGGTCACATTATTTTGTTCTCATTAATAAATAATGTGTTCTATATTTACAACCCTGAAGATGCTAAGGTATCTATTTGCGAACAGGATAAAAGATGATTCCCATTTAAAACGGTAGTTGAAAAAATTTCGGTAGCAAGACTGCCTAAAAATGCTACTCAGTTTAAACTTCGAGCAGTATTCCAAAATCATACGATTGCTGAAAGTGTGTGGAGGGAGGTCCCACCTTCCACCACGCCCACAATGGCCACACCCAGAGACCTCAGTCAAGAACAACATATAAAAGACCTCGCTTTCGTGCCACTAATTTACTACATTACTATATGTTCTTCATTGCTAGTAGCAAAATTATTTATTGAAATAGTAAGAGTATTACTGAATGAGCGATGGAGCATAATTACGAGAGTCTTATAAGAACGTTTGAAAACTGGTCAAGCCCTCTATCATCAGAGAAGCTTGCCCGAGCAGGATTTTTTTATACGAATTACGAAGATGTTGTCCGGTGTCCATTTTGCAATATTGAAGGATATAAATGGGAAAAGGATGATGATCCATGGCAAGACCATGCTAGCTGGAGTCCCAGTTGTCCATTTATTAAAGGTGAAATCAAGCCTGTGGACATCCCACCTGAAAAAGTAAATAACACCAATCCAGACTTTTTATGTATAGTATGCTACTGCAGAAACATAGAAGTCTTGCTGGTTCCATGTGGACATTTGGCATGCTGTATGAGTTGTGCAAACTCCATGGAGAAGTGCCCGCTGTGTAGGAGTATTGTGCAGCAGAAGATTCGAGCTTACATGCCTTAAATGTATTGTAATAGTTGTAGAAAATAAATATTCTTAATCGAAAAACTGTTTATTATTTACATCCCGATAGGTATATATGCATCAAGCATACGCTATCTTATTAGATGTATACAAGATGCGTATCGAATCACATCAACTATCTCTACCAATCGAAAATCTAGATTTTGCTCGAAGTGAGAAATCTAAACATGGCGTACTCTTACCAAATTCAATTAGAGCAATATTTTGCGGTCCTAGCGGTTGTGGTAAAACAAACAGTCTGCTTAGTTTAATATTCAACGAGAATGGCTTAAAATTTAAGAACATCTACCTTTACAGTAAATCTCTATACCAACCTAAATATCAGTTACTACAAGACGTGCTTAAAGAAGCAAAATGTGTTGGATATTTTCCATTTAGCTCAAACGATGACGTCATTGCACCAACAGAGGCTAGAGAAAATTCAATTTTTATTTTCGATGATGTGGCTTGTGGGACACAGGAAAAAATTAGAGAATATTACTCCATGGGTCGTCATAAAAATATAGATGCTGCATATCTCTGCCAGACATATTCAAAAATACCTAAGCAATTAATACGAGACAATTGTAATGTAATCGTTTTGTTTAAACAAGATGACGTAAACCTTAGACATATTTATGAAGAGCACGTATCACCAGACATCTCATACGGTGATTTCAAGAATCTCTGCTCGCTTTGTTGGAATGATAATTTTGGAACTCTAGTTATTGTTAAAGATTTCAATATGAATGAGGGACGCTATAGAATAGGTTTTGATAGGTATATAAAGTTATGAGAAGCACAATACGCTTATTATTAATCGAGATGTCGATGCAAGAACAGATTCAAGAAGCGCAGCGCGCAAAGAAAATCAGTGAACTAGCTCGAACGATTAGAAAAAAATACACCGCCTTAAAAATAGGGAAATTTGATGAGAATGAAACTTTACAAAAAATTTTCAAACCTGTGACAAGCTCTCTAGCAAATTTACAAGTTAAGCAAGAATTAAAACCGGAAGTAAAACCGAAAGTTGAACCAAAAGTTGAATCATTTATGGAAAAGTGGCGCGAGTCGTTGAAAAGTCCAATTGCACTTTTAGGAGAAATGAATGAAACGTTAAATGATGTTGAGAAAGGAATTGACAAAGTGTACAGGCATTTTGATACTGTGTATCCTAAAGTATCTATACCATGTATAACAGACTTTATGGCTAATTCACTTAAAATCG
This sequence comes from Pseudeuparius sepicola, assembly GCA_963920635.1. Lineage (NCBI taxonomy): Eukaryota > Metazoa > Arthropoda > Insecta > Coleoptera > Anthribidae > Pseudeuparius > Pseudeuparius sepicola. The sequence goes on along the minus strand of OY987300.1, from coordinate 59,371,061 downwards.
ATAGGACATATGGTCCTAAGTATGATGAAACTAAATCAGTATGGATGCTAGGAAATAAATATATCGATTTTGAAAAAACGTCTGGTGATATAATCATCAACAATAGCCGATTCGCGGGAACTGATGGTCTCTACCAGCTAATTTTCTATAATAATCCAGAAGGTACTGATGATGATTTGAAAAGTTACAGAGATATTTTAAATCTCACTGGTGCTCATCTTACTTCAAACGGACGATTAAAACATAGCTACAAAAATAAGTATTCTAATATTATTAAACCTCTTATGAAGGGCCCGGTGGCTACCTCCACACCTGTAAAGGGTTCTGGCATGCATCTTAAGTATAACACAAAACCTGTGGAATATGTTTACTGGGATGATCCTAATGAACTTGTGGACAGGTTAAGGTTATTAATAGCATCAAAAGATGCCGGAAATACTTCCCACGAAAACGAAATAACAGCAATAATCAATGAATTGAAAGAAGCAAAAATTATTCTCTAACGTTATTTATAAGATGCCTTTAAACAAGTTCGGACGTGTTTCAAGGACTATTCCTTACTCGTTGAATGACGGGGATTATGATTTGAAAACCCGCAGACTGTGCAACGTTAATTATCCGATTAGCAGCAATGATGTTGTGACAAAGCAATATGTTGACAAACAAATGAATGAGGCATTCAAAACTTTTAACGTCACGCTCGAACAACATGATGTTAATATTGAGAGTAGCGTGAAAGACGCTTTGGAGAAAGAGATCGATGAAATAAGAAAATTTGTTAAAATTGTTGAAGAATGTTATTTAAAAATGGTTGGTGAACAGTCCGGGCCAAATCCCAAATTATTAGACAGATTTGTCCCTATAGATCATTCAAGTTAGTTAAAAGATGTCCTTAAACAAGTTCGGACGTGCCTCGAAATCAAGGAGCAGGTCTTGCCCACCTGTTTACACATTAAATTTGACTCTAGAAGGAAACTATGATTGTAGCAACCGCAGACTGAGCAACGTTAATCACCCGATCGATGAAAGCGATGCCAGCACAAAACAATATGTCGATGAGGGGGTCATTCATACATTACAATATTTTTACACAAATCTTAAACAGCATTCTGATGAATGCGATCTTCATATTCGCAACACAATGATAGACAATTTCCAAGATAAGATCGATGAATTGAGAGAGTTGGTTAAAACTATGGAAGATTATTATTTAAAAATAACTGGTAAGAGCATGCAATCCTTACTATCTCTCAGACTTGCAGAAATCCTTGAGGGTGGAGCATAGTCATGCATAGTAAAGAAAAAATTCAAGTAGTTAAGGAATTACATAAACCAGCGCGAAAAAATTATCCACGTCGTCGAACTATCATTAAAGGTTTAGACGATTTGTGGCAAGCTGATCTTGCGCAGTTAGATCAGTATGCTAGTCACAATAATGGCTTCAAATTCATACTGGTTGTAATCGATTGCTTCTCTAAATTTGTTTGGTGCAGACCGCTCAAATCCAAGTCTGCCGAAGATGTTACCAACGCCTTTGCTGATATCCTATCGGGAACTCGAAAGCCTCGCAACCTTCAAACTGATCAGGGCAAAGAGTTTTATAACTCTAGATTTCAAAATTTGATGCGAAAATTCAAAATTAGTCATTACAGCACTTTTAGCATCACGAAGGCCGCCATGGCCGAGAGAGTAATACGAACTCTAAAAGAGCGATTATTTAAGTATTTTAGTCTAAATGGTAAATTTAAATGGGATGATTATTTGCCTACGCTAGTTGCCGAGTATAATAACAGAAAGCATAGAGTGATTCAGATGAAACCCAACCAAGTTAATAAAAGTAACGAACAATATCTGCTTAAAAAAGTGTATAGTCACGTGAAGATTTTCAGAGGTAGTAAATTGAAGGTTGGAGATATTGTGAGAATAAGTAAAGTGAAACACGTATTTGCCAAAGGATATATGCCTAGTTGGAGTACAGAATTGTTTAAAATAAGCAAAGTACAAATTACCAACCCGCCTACATATCTTCTAGAGGATTTAAATGGAAGTCCTATAAAGGGCGGGTTTTACCGCGAAGAATTGCAAAAAACTGAACATCCCGATGTCTACCTGGTTGAAAAGATTCTTCGTAGAAAGAGGGGGAAGGTGCTAGTACGATGGTTGGGCTTTGATAAAGACCATGATTCGTGGATCTCTGAGTCAAACGTCGTGTAGAGCTTCAAGTGTTAAGATGGTTGACAGCGGCTATGAAACCGATGGTAGCGACCATGAAGAAGTAAACAATGTAAGCGAAGATTCTCTGCTTCTATCATCATGCTTCACATTACCTACATATATTATTAATAATGGTTTGAGCATTATGAGATATTTCAAACCCCAAGTTAATATCCGATCAACAGTGCGACGAAATGTGATTTCGCTGGACTATTTGGAGTGGAAAGAATTAGTGAATAATTTAAACAACTTTACCAACAACCTGGGTACCCCGATGTTCATCAGATTTGACGATATATTGTTAAGAACCATGTTGACTGCAGATGGAAATCAACGAGTGTTGCTTGCAAAATATGGTGTTAGCCAATGGTTTTCCATAGCAGAGGTTTTCGAGCTACTAAATATCGCACCATATGTGACTTCAAGGATGAGCTTTTTGATTAATTTTGAATTGTATGATTTTTACCTTAATTTTTTAGATAAGGTCAATGAATTATTAGTACGTAGTAACTATGCCATAAATGTAATGGAAATTGTATTTTTAATGTGAAATGCGGTATGTAGCATGGAAACATATTGAATTTTTGAACTGTACTCTTATTATAATCAATTTTTGTTAGCAGACTTGTATAGAAGAAGGTTGGAATAAAGCACTGATTAAAAAATATGACTTTTATTTTACAATATTTTTATTTTACAACATTTTTATTCCGGGCCAATCCTGGGATTTCTTATGATCATCGACGGCTGATTGTTGATATGTCGGTAATACTCTTCCCAATTGATTTCAGGCACATGTCCCAACTGTCGCCGACACTTCACCAGATGATTCTGCAGTCGACTTCTCCGTACCATGTGGCTGGCAATGTAGGGGCAGGGCACCATGTCTGATTCGATCTGAATGGTCTGGTTGTACATGTTGCTGCGAACTCTTGTTACAAGTTTTCAGACTGCAGAATGAGCTCGATGTCTCGGTTATATATACAAACTGGGCGGTGGGACGTCAGGGGTGGGGGGGCTACAAGAGAATGAAACACTATTTGTAAAATATATTTTTTATTCATCCACACGTACATCTTTATGACCCCAAGGAAGGGTTGAAACACTATCAACTAAATATCGCTTATCGTCAAATGGATTTAAACCAATCTTAGATTGACTTATGCTAAAGACGTTATGAGAAAACGATCGTATAGATCGTTGATTTACAATTTTCTCTGTCTTATCGAATAAACAATCGAAATAATCTTGATACGTTATCTGCTTCGCTACAACACTACCTCTAACACCTTTGGATTTTTTAACACACAAATTTTTTCCTTGAACCTTATAAGTATACATTTTAGATCTAAGTCCAACAAAATGTGTTAAAATACGACCATTTCATTCGTCCTTCATCAGTCCTGGCACCTTCTTATTTACAAGCGGAATTCCATATTGATTATCTGCAGGATAGTCACTAGTGTCAAACCGATGAATATGATTCTTAATTACATCCTCGAACATGTCCTCACAGCGGATTTCGTAAACTAAACTATCAGTATCAGTATATAATAATAAGCAGTTAGTTGGTGAAAATGTTTTCAACATAAAGTCATAGTGAAATTCGTAAACACAGGTTTTTGATATGTCCAGAATAGACATCCCAACGTACAGAGGTTTATCAAACATAATATTTGTCTTATTTAATTCGACACTTATTAAATTCTCTTCAAAAATTATCCTATGTCTAAAACGAGGGCTAGAAATTAAATTTTTGGCGCCGTATCTACCCTCCCACGTCCTTAATAATCTCACAATCCTATGTTTTCTAACATTTTGCATTGTTTTGCCGTAGATTGCATTATTCATTAGTTTCATTATATTTTTTTCAAAATCTAATGTTGTCACAGTTCTTAAGTGGGTATTGAGTTGTATATAGGGAGCTAACCAGGTAGACTGCTTAAATTTCAAAACTTTGTGAATTTTTTTCAGAATTAAACCATGTTGTAAAGCTTGCTTAAGCGCTCTATAATGAATCACATAATTCTTCTTATCATCGAGAGTGGTCATGAGCTTTTTTATTTTGGAACCTGGAGGTTTACGATGTTCAGGTGCGAAAGGAAGATCTTTATGATGGTCATGAAGATGATCGGGATACGACAAATCCACTTCTAAAATATATCCTTCATCGGCATTGTCAGCAACCTTGGTGACGTCAGTATCGTTGGAGGCCCACTCAAATCCTCCGTAAGGAAGGGGTTCACACATTGCCCAGCCATAAAGGTTGTTAACGTCCGCATAAAGAATATATTTTGATGGCATACTAGCATCATAGTTTGCCATATATTTGTTGTTGGCCTGAGAAAAGCGGTGGCTTACCTGGCTTACCCCACCTCGAATTGCCCTCTCGAAAAACATTAAGATGTCACTATCTTGGAAGGTTTCTAATTTACATTTCGTATATCGAAGCATGCAATCCCAACTGAATCCAGGCAAAGTATAGTACCAGGCAGGATCTAAACCGTAATTTTGAAGACAAGTCGTTCTAAAGTGTTCAAATATATCTGTGAGCAAGAGCACGTCAGTCTTTAAGTACAGATCTAAATACTCACCCAAGGTTTTTACACCAAACCTCTCCCAAATTAATTGCGCATGTCCGTAATCCTTCTCGTTAATATTAGTGTCATTTAATTTGTTATAAAAATGTCGAATCGATGGTAATGCGGTTTCTTCCAATTTTTCCAGAGAATCGATATAATCATAACAAAAAACCCCTTTCCTAGTTAACAAGTCAAAATTTTCGGAAGACAATCGAAATTCATTTCTAGTGTTTTCGAAACTATTTAGAGATGATGCGAGTTTGTCGAGAGGAAAGGCCAAGAACTTGAAAGAATCGATGAACCGAAATTTAATATTTGTTTCATTATCGAATACTGTAAAGCTTATATATTTTTCATTATTAACAGGAAGTAGGTTGACATGATTCCGTTTGGCAAGTTCTCGTATTATAAAGTGGCTGTCATACCCACTAAGATTGTGGAAAATGATGGGAACTACAAACGAGTTTTTATAATTTAAGTTGCACGCTTGATGTGCATAACCTCGAAACATCGATGACAGGTGACAGTGGTCACGTACAATTATGTCGTTAACATTGAATTTTTTCTCGCAAATGTGACAATTAGGGGTGGCATCTTTAAGACTTATGGCTTCATCCATAGGTTCAACAAGATTCAATTTGGATGATATAAACTTAGCAATTTCCTCTATTTGATTGGCAAACCATATCATACAGTCTCCCCCGCGATAAGCTTTGTAGAAAGAGAGCGAGTTGTCAAAAGAGCACTTGAAATAATAACCGGCACTGAATGCTTCGTGTCTTTGATATTTAACAGTTTTTAGGCTAGCATCAGAATCTCCGCAGGGTTTTAGCATTGCTTCAAAGTCAGCATACAGGGTGAATGGGGTGCGTTCTTTATTAACAAAATTTTTAAATTCGATAAACTTCTCTTTGGGAAACTCGATTTTACAATTATTTATTTGCTCGCAATAAACTGTATGCTCTTCTAACTTATCTTGCGATGAAAAGTAATTTAAACATCTCTCGCATATAAATTTTCTACCGTTATGTTTACTAGACTGTTTCGAAATCAGTCTAGATAAATCTTTAATCCAACAATAATGGTATTTTATATCAACGTGCGCATCGTCGACAGACGGTGCTTCAAAGTCGCTAGTTTTCAAAAAATAATGACTTTGAATTAGAAGTAAATTCACATGTCTATCCATTTTATTTTTAGTTAGTCGAGCTGGAGAGGTGATAAATTGACGTGGAGTCTCACTTACCAACTCCAAAATATACACATTTATAGAAATTTCATTTAATTTTTCGAATTTCGATATTTGAGATAATTGCATTGGTAGGTCTATATCATCTAATTTAAATTTCAGCCTGTAGTGAGGATATGAATTAACCCGATCAATATGCTTTTGAGAGGGGTAAAGAGCGGCAATAACACTCCAAAAGAAGCATGCTTCATCACTATTTTTTACATTGACACATGCTTGTTTTTTGGAAATTTCAACGGGGAGTGGCAGATATGAAGCACCGTTTCCTATCTCAACTTTATTTATACTGATGACTAAACTCAAAATTTTGCGTAACGCCCACCCCGATCCATTGTCATGAAAATCTTCAAGCTTCTTTATAATCCTATCCTTTATATTATCTGTAAACCACAACTTTAAATCACTCCCCTGGTCAATTATAGCATTTTTTGTGTTGAAGCATTTGTTGTCACTTATGATTGTATCTTGAGACATTTTAACAAATTCACCATTAAAAACAGCATTTACCTTAACAATGTGAAAAGCATTTAAAGTTCTAGTTATGCGACTCTTAAAAAGAATAAATGCATCGTCAAAAAACTGGAATAAATCGATGTGCCTCATATTTACTATAACACCTGTGCGAAGACGACTCTGGAACGCTGCTTGAACGTCCACCCATTTGACTCGATGACTTCTATTGAGGTGTTGCTTACCAGATCCAGTTTTGCATAATGTTTTGAAGTATAATTGAAGTCTTTTGAGATGTTGCAGATTGGCATGCAACTTTGACAAAGTGCCTTGGTGAAAATGACATCGGAGTGCTGAGGAATGCTGTCTCACCGACAATTGCAACTTTTGCTGCCAACGTTGTAATACTTGTGGAAGTGTAGGTCTGTCACTTTCATTAAGTATGTTAAACACCTTCTCATATGCCTTTACAGTTTTGTCGCTCTCTGTAGCTATTTCATTACCATCGATCATCTTCGAAGCAATGAGTAGAGCAGTGTGCTAGAAATAGGCAGAGTTCCTACCTATATAGGGTAAGAGCGTCGAAGGATGGTCCCCTCTCCAAAATTTTAGTATGAAAACAGGATCTGAGAAAAGGTTTTTTTTTGCTCCCTTTTTTATTTTAACATTTTACCATTTTCTACAAACATTAATTTCACGAAGCACGTCTTTCCTGCAGCGGGAAAGTTTTTAAATTTACTTTTTTTCATAATCATTCTTTTCTGCTGGAAATGAAACAGCATAATAACTTTACATTTTTATTTACATTTTCACAAAAACTAAATTATTTACATCGTCTTATAAATTCAGAAAAAAACATTAGTTCTACCCTCGGGCAGTGAAATGCTTTTCCAGGCCTCGTGATGTGTCGCTCACATTGGTTTGCACGCACTCGCTCGTAGAACCTCTGCTGCTTCCGAACAAGGACGTCGAACTTGGGGCAGCCTAGATCCTCGATATTGTAAGATAAATGGGCATACCCCGCGGCCTGCAGCAGATTCCTTTCAACTTGTCCTCCCTTGTAAGCTATAAGTTCATCGCCAGCGGACTCCCCCAGACGCCGAATCTCTTCTAACGCACTTTCCTGGGCTTCATCCGTTGCACAATCTTCAAACTTCAAGCCGTGCAAGTTCATCGTTAACCAACGAGCAGTGCATGCATCCTTAGAAGATAGGCTGCGGTAGTTTCCCACACGATAATACCTGGATGTCACTTCCCTCGATTTCATATCGTATATCGACATTTCTTTTATAACGAACTTTCCACTAACTTGAAAGCCATCAGCGTCGATGATATACCTGATGTTAGACATTACGATTTGCAGAAAACTAAAGATTTGTAGAAACTATCACTGAAAGCAAAGATATGACTCTTATATTCCAATACTTCTTACTATGCGGAAAGAAGGGATGTGGGCGGTACCATGTAGGAGGGCACTGATGGGGCGGGGTTGGTGGGGACTTTCGGTAATCTGACAACGTTGCCTCCGGTGGGCGGGTCTCCCTAACGTTCAGGAAAAATCTACCAAACTGGCAACACTGTTCCGATATACACACGATGCGTGGCGCGTTTCCTCTTCAGTTCACCCGTGTTTCACAGTCGTGTTCCGAGCCGCTTTTACTCAGTTCACCCGTGTTCCGAACCGCTTTTACTCAGTTCACCTGTGCTTCGTCGCTTTGAACAGTATGGAATCATCAAAAATTAAAATTCTAAGTGATTGCCGTTTGGTAGCTGTAAGTTTTTTAATTTAATTTCTCATTCGATTCTCATTGAACCCATTTACTTGTAGCCAACTCGGAGTGCCGACGAGACGGTCAACGCTGTGGCGTCAATTTGCCCCGAACCTGTAAGTTTGCATTAATCAGTATTTTCCCATATAATGTTTTCCTTTCATAGCTGCCCAATCTCAACTCAAGCGTGTTGAGTCTGCTGGAGGAGCCATTTATCGCAGGGCTCACCAACCAGCAACTCTGCGACATGGCTCTTGATGATTATGGTTCCGATTTTGAAGTTGGACGTCTTCCATCACCGGCAGCATCGTCAAAGGTAAGCTAACATTTATAAAATTCGCTATTTTCAAATAAGGTTTCTTCCTCACAGATAGATAATCAAAGCCGGTGTGGGGGCTCCAGGGCTTCATCGCGGTCGTCATGCAAGAGGTTAAGCGACGAGGCAGACGATTTGGTAGCGAAGCGACCCTCCCAGGAGTCACAGACAACGCGTGGGGGAAAGAATTTGACAATGCTAAATGAAAAGGGGAGATTTGTGAACGAGCAGCATCAAAGTGTGAGTGAAGTATTTATGAATATGAGAGAGTTGGCAGATGGGGGCATTTCAAACGCAAACGAAAAAAAGAGAAGGTTTGAATGTGTGATGAATCGAATGCAAAGGGAGTGGGATGAATGTGAAAAGAGGATGTTGAAAATAAAAGCCATTTATAATCGTGCGAAAGAAGGGCGTGCCTCATGTATGAATGAAGTTGAAAAACTTGAACGCATGAAAAAAAATCTCCCCTAAATATATTTAGTTATACGTATATGTATAGATAAGTTTCATTATTTTATCCAATTAGATGTAAGTGTGTATATATTTAGAAATTAGTGTTTATTGTATATATATATTTTTTTAATATAAAACATAAATATATTTCTCTTGTTTCATTCCACACATTAAATATCTAACAAAATCATTCTGAGCCTTTAATTTTCCAGTTTCTTAAACAAAGAAACCAATATAATTAGTCTGGAGAGCGCTCAGTCAAACACTCTGTATACCATAGAACTCTGAAAATATAAAGAAAAAACTATTTTTATAATAAATAGAGAATAATTTGTATAACACAGCCGTAAAGTTTTCAAAATAAACTATAGTCGCCCCCAGTTAATTTTCAAGAATGTTTCTTAAGCATAGAAACCAATATAATTAGTCTGGAGAGCGCTGAGTTAAACACTCTGTATACCATAGAACTCTCTGAAAATATAAAGAAAAACGATTTTTATAATAAATAGAGAATAATTTGTATAACACAGCCGTAATGTTTTCAAAAATAAACTATAGTCGCCCCCAGTTAATTTTCAAGAATGTTTCTTAAGCATAGAAACCAATATAATTAGTCTGGAGAGCGCTGAGTTAAACACTCTGTATACCATAGAACTCTCTGAAAATATAACGAAAAACGATTTTTATAATAAATAGTGAATAATTTTATATAACTCAACCATAAAGTGTTCAAAAAATAAGTTATAGTCAACCCAAGACCACAGCTTCCAGCCCGAAGCGTCGTCTGTACCGCACGTCGACTGGAACCGCGCCTCGACCTTCGATGGAGCGCGTGGCGCGTGTCCGCCACCTTCTGGAATGAGAGCGCCGAGTTAAACACTCTGTATACCATAGAACTCTCTGAAAATACCATAAAGAAAAAACTATTTTTATAATAAATTTGTAAATATCGAATAATTTTGTATAACACAACCATAAAGGGCCCAAAAATAAGCCATAGTCAACCCAAGACCGTAAGGTCGAGTCCAGTTCGAAGCGCGGTTATTCTTCCTGCCTGTCTGGACTGTACCGGAGGAGCCCCGACTGAGCGGTATTCTAGCGTCCGACTAGACTGTACCCTCGGCACGCCCGCGGCAGCATCCCCCGAGAAGCGGTACCGCTGACTGTACCACCGCAGCGCGGCGTTTGATACTTTCTCCTACTGGCCCACCCACGTTGCATACCCCAAGCAGGCGACTTCAACGCGCTACCTGAATAAGAAAGGGTAGAAATTTTCAAGAAACCCCTTTGGAAATACAGCCGTGGTTAAGAGACAAGCGTCTTTTGCTACCAGCTAGGTGTCTCGGGTTCAATCCCCGGGTATTTCAGAGCACTGAAAACAAAACTAATGGGGGGAGGGGGGGCCAAGGGGGCCAAGTGGCCAAGTGGCCAAGGGGGCCAAGTGGCTAAGTGGCTAAGTGGCTAAGTGGCTAAGTGGCTAAGTGGCTAAGTGGCTAAGTGGCTAAGTGGCTAAGTGGCTAAGTGGCTAAGTGGCTAAGTGGCTAAGTGGCTAAGTGGCTAAGTGGCTAAGTGGCTAAGTGGCTAAGTGGCAATTAAAGCAATTGGCAATTGGCAATATTTTTTTAAATAAAAAAATAAAAATTACTTTTTCAAAAAATGTTTTACTTTTTTTTTGCATATTCTTAGAGCAATTGTCTAATTGGATATTATGTAGAATATTTTCTCACTGTCCTTGGGAAATTCGCTAGGCATTTTTTTTATGATTTGAACAAATAATATTTTTTATTTTCACAACTTTACATTTCTAAACTTTTTAGTTAGTTCATACATAATAATCAAGCGTCTCAGCTCTTCGAGTGCCTCCATATATCGCCGCAGTCTCTCGCTCATGCTTCAGAAAATATAATATTTGTAGTCTTGCCGACGGGCCCCAAGCTTGTTAAAAAATACCTTTTGTCACCATTCAATTCGTCAATTCGCTCTTGAGTTAATTGCTCCGTAAAACGCTGAGGCAGGATGGTCTTGAAGTCGGCAAATTCCACCACTACCTTTTCCCCAAACTTGGTATTTATTCTCTTAAAACACTGGATCTCAAATTTTTTATTTACTTCCAAATCTCGAACATTCACCAGATTTTTCACCAGCAAATTGTTTAAACTATTTAAGAAGGACATGTTGTAAATGATCTGCGTGTCTGATGAGATCTTAGTTGAACCTCTCCTATATAGCTGTTTCAATAGGAGTGGGGAGAGAGTGGGGAGACGGGCAAAACCTAGGAGAGTACCAGACCAGACAGGTTTCGACAAGTCTGGTCTGGTGCTCTCTTAGTATCTCTACTTATTGACCGACCTAAAAGTAAGCGATCTTGAATTTTTTGTAAGTTTTAAACCCTGAGTGCCTCTTATTTGGATTTATTTGATTTTATTTGATTTAAATTATTTTAGTTGAAAATCTCCAGTTATTTTAAGCCAATTAATTTAAATATTCTAGCACCAAGTTATGCGTCATGTTTTTGTAACGTTAGTTATTTTGCTAAGCTAAATTTTGGGAACAAATTGAAACTTCCACCCTTTGAATTAATTAATTTTGTAATTTTTGCTCTAATTTAACAATTGCGATAAGATCTAGCTCTTAATTTTTTTTTATTATTTTAGATAAAATTGTCGAAACCTTTATAAACGCTAATTTTCCTAGCGGCAAGTTTAGCCGAACGGACGAGTGTAATTCTAGTCTATATTTAATAACCAATATTATAAATAATTTTATTATATTCCCTAGAAGTGCTTGTTTTCAATAAATAGGTTAAAATTACCCTATGTCTCCGTTATTTACCCTTAGGCCCACACCAAAAGAAAATAAATTGTGGCTCACCCTGTATTACCGCTCGCCAACTACCACCACAAAGGGTTGAGATCTCCACAATACCATCGTCACAATAGGTCGTATATCTAACGACGTATTTAAAAAGGGTTTTTGAAATAAAATAAGGAATATTTTTCACACAAATCGGCTATCTACAGCAAGCACAACATTTCTACAAAGTATTTATAATACTTACATTTAATCAATTAACTTAACCGCACCATGCATACAGCACAACTGCCCGTAAGAAACGGCGGGATAGGTCCTCTTAGAAATACATACATCAGCTGATTTTTATACGTCCTATTAGAAGGCACCAACAAGAATTATTTGTCGTTGTCTGAGCTTTAAGACATATATTATTCACCAAAATCTCATTTTTCAATTTTTGTGGGATTCGCCCTATTAGAATTAAGGTAACGAATGGGCCATCGTCACCATGTGAACGGTGCTAGCCACCGGGTGTACACTGCCTTGTTCTTTGTTCTTGTTCATTGTTGGCATGGCCCATAGACTACCTAGTTTAGCATTGAGCCTATAGGTATTTCTTATATTCAATGGCGTATTCAATATACTTATTGTGTATCAGCTGTCACAGGTCTGCATCAAAATATTCGAAAAGTAGATCCGCCCGATTGTAGGATTCGAAAAGGATTCGGCTCTACTTGATTGATTCTTCCATCGACGTGCATATGCAATCACCCACAAGATATTTAGGTTAGGTTAGGGTTAGGTTCAATCACCAACAGAATTAGAGGAGGGACAAAGATCTAGGCCTTGCAGCAGAGCATATAAAACAACCAGCAGTATAACTTACTCTTGAGAAATCATCCGCAAATTCAATGACTTTGTCGCCATATTGGGGGAATATAAGTGAAAGGTGTATTCGGGAAAATCAATTCAGAAATACAGAGTAGTATTAGTAAAACATGTGTGGTAAGCACAAGCAGGAGAAATTATTTCGGAATTTTAATACACATAGAGCTTTGACTCCTCCCTGGGATTCTTTATTTAAAGATACTAGCACAAAGTACAATTTACAAAAAAAGCACACCCCACGGCACTGTAATATCTCTCATACAGCCAAAAAAGAACTGTCCAATCGCCCCGACATTGCATTCATTTGACAGAATCTATTCCCAAATGGCGGCTGCGCGAACAGTGCGCAGAATTTTCCCACCATGGGGAGGTTATGCTGCTGCATGTTTTATATGCTCTGCTTGTAAGATGTAGGAGTGGGCGCACCGGTTCAACTTGCGCTTTGGCTGTTCTCTGACAGTATTTTAGAATGATACAGGGCCGAACTCAGAAAACTCTGTATTCTCTCTAATATTGTAAATAACAACATTATCCAAGCCAATAAATTTAACAGTTTAGGTTCTCGACATCCAACTACAGAATTAGAGGGGGGCAGGGGGGAGGAAGGAAAAAGGCACTGGAGCGGGCGACCTCGTTTACGGGTCTTGGCTTGTTGGCTTGGGCGACCTCAGGGTTTTACACTTGCGCCTTGTCTGTTCTCGGATTGCACTTCAGAATGATACAGGGCCGAACTTAGAAAACTCTGAATATTTAATATAAATCGATTGATGTGAATTTTAATTTGATATTTTGATATTGCATGTCCAATAGTAATATACCTATCTATCAAAATATTGTAAATAATAACATTACCCAAGCCAATAAACCTAATATCAGTTTTAGAACGTATCGTATGGAGGCATATAATAGTATATAAAGGGTACAACGGTATAACCCACAGATTAGGGAGGGGTATAACCGTTGACAGAGGTCGTCAGTCAACGCGTCAACGGTATAATTGTTCGAAATTCCTTATTAAGGTGGATCCTGTCCTAAACAGCAAGTGTCACCGCCATATACCTATAGCAACCTATACCGGGCAAGAGAGACGTCCGACCGGGGGAATAATTTGGAGGCCATTTTTAACCCTAATAAATGAGGCGGGAAATTTGAAATAATTTATACGGGTGGGTTCCATAAATAATGTAATGTCTTGGTTCCTGTTTTGTGTAAAATGGAAACTATTTTAGTTCAAAGTACAACGTAGGTCCAAGATTTTTGTTGGTTTTGGTTGTAGATTGAGAAATTATACAACTTAATCAAAACAACATATTTTAATCATCATAAAGAGAACTAATTAAATTTTTATTGTACATTGTAACTTATACAATAGGTACATAATAAATAATTATAAAAAACATGAAAATATTTTTTCATACCTAACATTTTCATACAATATTACTTGGGATGATAATAATTATTTCTTTCAATAGTTTTAATAATAATAACCTATTTTCCAGGAACATATCTGTATACCTATTTCTAAATTTTTAAGCGGTTAGTTTTATTCCTTAGAACTTTTTTGTTACTTTAAAAAATACAAGCAAAAGAAAACTTGGTAACTTCAACTTCTAGCACTTTAATCTTTGCTTCAAAAATGCAAGTGAAGTGATTTCTAATTACGCACTTCTTTGATAAGCTTCAATAATTTTGCTGGCGGTGACCTGCAATTAACAGGTTTACTTGCTGATGTCTGCTGCTGTTTGCATTTTTTCGGTTAATTCTATTTGCTCCAGAAATGCGGCTCTCTTCGTCGTATCGAGAATTACAATTTCTTCATTTTCCTCATCTCCATGAGTTACCTACCTCTTGAACCGGAATGAATTTCTTTGGTGGTCTTACCAATTTTGACGTCACTTTTTCTTGCGTTAGGTTTCTAGATGGTAGAGCGCCACTTTTCCCATTATTTCGTGTTGCATTAAAAAATCCTGTTCATCAAAATGAATAGAACACGCATATAAGTACAAGAGTCCTTCCAGAGAATATATTATTTTCGATGACACCTGTTTTACGCATGCGCAAAAGACGAGCCCTATGTGTTACCCGACTCCATAAGTTTTACGCATGCGCTAAAGACCAGAGTCTAGTCGTAGGTATTAACACAGACATATATAGCTTCGCGCTATATATGTCTGTGGTATTAAGCCACTTTCTAAATTTAGTTCTTTCTCTTACCATCAGTTTTAAGTGTTTAAGTGTGTAATGTATAAGCAATAGCTGCTGCTTTCGTTGCCAGCATCTTTTGATTCATCCATTTTGATTAATTTTTTATAAAATTCCTCTTACCAAAAGATTACTCAAAGAAGGCAACATCCCAAACAGCACAAAACATTCTCATAACATTCGTACAAGGTATGAATAATCTTGAAGAAAAACATTCCGAATGAATAGGCATAGAACATTTATGGCAAAATGATTTCTGAACTTTCTCGTTCATATTAGATACTTGAGGAATATTTATGGAATATTCAAAAGTAAACGTCCTAGGTATATTTTTAATCGAAATATTCATAGCAAAAACGTTTGTACAATATTTTGTACGAATGTTTCCATCATATTTACTCTGCATACCCTTATAACATTCCATTCACATTCTAATTGGCCGAGTGTGGAGTGAGAAACTCATCATGCAACAAGATATACGCGTGCTACGTTAATTCCAGAGACTTGTTTGATGGCAAGTCTCTGGTTAATTCCAGTACGCAGAGCACGGAAAAAAATATAAGCGGCGTTGCCATCACTGACTTAAATCCGACAGAACTACGGATTTCTCGTCAGATCCAATATAACTAAAATAAATATTTTTGTTGACAAATTCATGTTAAATAAATCCCTTAACTCCTAATTTCTCTTTAATTTGGCTACCGATTATTAAATATTAAACAGAAATTATGATATAAGGGTCTTATTTGTCAACAAAAATTGGAACACTAGTTTGGGTTGTCTTTGGCAACAACTAAAATAAAATAGATAGGTACAGGCATAAATTTCATTGATAGTTCAAAAAGTAGATTTATATAGTTTTTTCCAAGGAATTGAATGAAGCTAGAAAAAAAATCAATTGAATTTAAAACAAAGAGTATTATTATTATTATTATTAATGACCTATATTTAAAAAAATCAAGGTGGCGATTTGATATAGAAAGAAATTTTTTCTTGTTTTGTTTCAGTAGATCTTATTCAGCATCAAAATATCCATTACCTTACCACAACCACAACTTCTAAGCGTAATGTCGATCATTTTATTCGAAGCAACTCTGCAAAATGTATAAAAGCATCATAAGGTAATGAAAATTAAACACGTAGGTACTAAGTGAACTATTATTAGCAGAATGTCACACATCAATTTTGTCATAAAACACGCTTGGTATTACTAAAGAAAATACTAGCGTTGAGTGATTCTTCAGTCATTCTTTGGTATTACCATTACCTGATACTAAGCAAGCATGGAATTTAACGATCATCATCATCGGCCCCGCACGTAGGCCTCCATGGGCCCATTGTGCCTCCACGGCCGGTATCACAGGGCTTCCAGCATGCCGGCCTTCTTAATGAAGGCCCGCAGCTCCCCCATCCTGACACCATACACATCTTCCGCGCTCGACTTATTTTGTATCGATTTTGTAAAGTGAAGCGAAAACATATAATATACTTACGAATGTCTCGGGGCCCCGCCAGACTAGCGTATGGAAGTTTACCCGACTCCCTGTTTTACGCATGCGCAAAAGACGAGTCCTATGTGTTACCCGACTCCATATGTTTTACGCATGCGCTAAAGACCAGAGTCTAGTCGTAGGAATAAATGAGGAGCTAAATGGGCGCTGCCGTATGAAAAAAGAGGGGGGCAAGGGGGCATACGCCGACTGCCACCATAAGGGACGTATGCCCCCTTCTTTTTTCATACGGCAGCGCCCATCGCTGTAAAAGGTGGAGCATGCTCGCTCACCGTGTCGGCACCTCATTTATTCCTGCGACTAGTCTCGTCTTTTGCGCATGCGTAAAACAGGGAGTCCATACGCTAGTGCCCCGCCAGGGCCGGGGCCCCTCGGGAAATTCTCCGATAGCTCGCCTGCCCAGTACGACTCTGGGTTCATCACAACAAAAAGTGTTTCCTTTCATTTCAATCGTACATTATAGATCAAGGGTAAATTTTTTAATTTTGGTGCACAAATGATCACATAGTTTTCTTCTGTCGAGAAAGCAAAAATGCAATTGATGGGGCTACGGTGGCGATGTTCGGAGCATTTCTAGCTAATTTAGACTGTATGTTTTTCTGCCTTCGATCGACCTTGGTTCGAATCGAGGTCGAGGCAGTCTGCGTGCACATTTCTCTATAGAAAAACACCGTTGATGGCCAAGAGCGCTGGACAAATTGTGGATTCACGGTATTGCTTTTTAATAGCTTTATCTGTGTGATTTACTAATAATTGCCCTATATTCACTGGAATTACTACGGTTTTCTAGGGGTTTTCGTAGTACTTGAGGAAATGCTATCATTGTTCTATCTGGGAAAAGTCGGCCCTAGCCGCAAATGCAACGAAAATAAAAATAATAATAATTGCCCTCCTCCCCCGCCCAAGCATTCAGTTGCTTCTGGGGAAAAGCATTCAGTTGCTTCTGGGGAACTCCTAGTTTTGAGTATTGTGAGGGTGATAACTATTATTATTGATTCCTGGAATTGTGTTAGATTATCTTCCTATAACGCATTAAAAAAATTAACAAACAAATTAAAACCGACTTCAAAAATTTGCCCGTATGCAAACTCCAATAAAAATTAAAAAAAAGTACAAAAAATAACATCGACTTCACAAATTTGCCCGAATGCACACATTTCAACTAAAATTTTAGAAATATTTTTCGCTTTCTACATTGAGTTATCTTTGGATTTGGTGACAGCCAAGGCAAAGAATTTAAATCTATTTAGATATGAATACATCATATTCTACATATTATGTACATCATAACTTACTGTCACAGACAAGGGCGTCGCCAGCCAATGGGTCAGAGGGGGGCAAGATGATATGTACCCCACTTTAAAGTAGTAGATCCCGGCAAAATTTTTATTGACTTTTGCACACCAGACGGTGTATCGATTATCTTGAATCCCCAATAAGTAGGTACAAGAAAAATCTTAATGAAATATTAATTTTCTTGTGAATTATTATTAATAGTTGCTTCCTGGAATTGTGTTAGATTATCTTCCCATAACGCATTAAAAAAAATTAACAAACAAATTAAAACCGACTTCAAAAATTTGCTCGTATGCAAACTCCACTAAAAATTAAAAAAAAATAACACCGACTTCACAAATTTGCCCGAATGCACATTTCAACTAAAATTTTAGAAATATGTTTCTCTTTCTACATTCAGTTATCTTTGGATTTGGTGACAGTCAAGGCAAAGAATTTAAATCTATTTAGATATGAATACATCATATCCTACATATGTACAGCCGCGGCCACAAAAAACTTTCAGGCTGGTGGAATCCGTGCAAATGAGCGCACAACTCGGCAACGCCGCGGCTGCCCGTCTTGTGACGCCGCGGTGTGCCGAGCCACGGCGGCGAGCGGGACGGGCGGAGCGGGCGGGCCGCCACGTTGCCGGATTTCGCGCTTCGGAGAGAGATTCAAGGACCAGCCTGAAAGTTTTTTGTGGCCGCGGCGTACATCATAACTTACTGTCACAGTCACAGACTCCAAAGATAACTCAATGTAGAAAAAGAAAAATATTTCTAAAATTTTAGTTGAAATGTGCATACGAGCAAATTTGTGAAATCGGTGTTATTTTTTGTTAATTTTTTTAAAATTTTTAGTGGAGTTTGCATACTGGCAAATTTTTGAAGTCGGTTTTAATTTTTTTGTTAACATTTTTTTATTTCTTATTTTTTAGTGAATTATTAAGAATTATCGAAATCGGTCCAATATTAAATTCCATCCCCTATTTGTCCACCCTTAGGATTTAATTTTTTTCTTCAAATTTAAACCTTTAAGGTAATATCAGCATACACAAATATTAAATATACAAGCTTTATTTTGTAAAGCTTCACTATTACATATAGTTAAAAAAATAGACATAAATGCAACACATGAATATAAAACAAGGTCCAGAAAAGCTGAAAATTAGCCACATCTAAAGCTCAAACAACAAAAGGACAACAATCATTTAGCTATGTTGGAACAAGGTTTTTCAATACCCTTCCGGTGGAGATAAAGAATATGAGATATTCAAAGAATTTCAAAGGTATTCTGACTCGGTGGCTAAATCAAAATGAAAATTATGTCACAAAAAGATAATTTTTTTATTTTTTATTTTATTTACAATTTTAGTTTGTTTTCTTTTTTCTCTGTTTTTCTCTTTTTTCATAAATTTTCTCTTTGTTATATATATATTCTTTTCTTTTGACATAAGATATGGTTGGTATTTATTATGGATAAGTACCTACGATGAATAAAAAGTAATGTGGTTCTAGAGAGACGGACAAGTTATTTGCTATAAACTTATTGCCTCTCCTGATTCACCTAAAACTAGTATATATGTATACGTGTAGATTAAGGTTCTTCAACATTACTATATATTTATTTAAAATACATGAAATACTATTAAAAATAATGCAAACAATGTGGATTAAATAAATATTATTATTATTATTATTACTCCCTTTCTAATAAAATAAGAATCATCCAAATCGGTCCAATATGAACTTTCATCCCCTATTTATCTACCCTTAGGGGTGGAATTTTTTCTTTTAATTTAAATGGGACCACCTCTAAGGTACACCCTTTCTAATAAAAAAAGAATCATCGAAATTGGTTCAATATGAAATTCCATCCCCTATTTATTTTGTCCACCCTTGAGGGTGGAATTTTTTCTTCAAATTTAAATGGGGCCACTCCTACAGTAATCCCTTTCTAATAAAAAGAGAATCATCGAAATCGGTTCAATATGAAATTTTATCCCCTATTTTTCCACCCTTAGGGGTGGAATTTTTTTCTTCAAATTTAAATGGGGCCACCTCTAAGGTACTCCCTTTCTAATAAAAAATAATCATCGAAATCGGTTCAATATGAAATTTCATCCCCTAGTTCTCCACCCTTAAGGGTGGAATTTTTTCTTCAAATTTAAATGGGACCATTCTGTAGGTATACCTACCCTTTCAAATAAAAAAAGAATTGTCCAAATCGGTTTATAAATGACGGAGTTCTGAGGTAACAAACATAAAAACATACAACCGAATTGATAACCTCCTTCTTTTTTGAAGGTTAAAAAGTCGGTTAAAAAATAAATCTAAAGAACGTTTGAAATAGAAACAATCACTGGTTCAAAACAAAGGAAATAATATATTGGTGAGCCAACTCTAATTGTGGCTTAATAATTGTTACAATAATAATAATTTAATAATACTTGTTATAAGGAAGTCTGTAAATGTAAAATCTAAATACCTATGTACAGTCGCGGACAGTTGGTATCGAACGACCTGAAGAGGTTTCTCGTGGCTATCGTTACAGGGCGCGCGGAGACGGCAACAGCGCGCGCCTTCGGCATCGGATGGTTCGAACGGGTGTCTTGTTCCGAGAATTCTTTGCAAGCGACTAAGCCGATGTCACCGAAAGGGTTAAAAAAAAATTAAGGAATCAGTATTAAACTATTTATTAAAACAGTTCACAAGTATACAGTATGATTTTTTAAACTACCACCGCGATTTCCTCGCTTATTTTGCGCCCTACAAAAAAAAACATGAGAAACAAAAAGGTGACAATTTTGGACAGCTAAGTGGCCCTGAAAAAGTAATCAACATCCATGGTCAACTTGTCGCGCAATATAAAAAAACCTCCAATTGAGCAAAATTATTAAATAGCCGTAACATACCTATTTATTTTAAGATACCGAAGAAAACTTTTATATTGAAAATTGATGGCACTGAGAAGCTTTATGCAACTGGGTGCTCAGATAGTTTCTGAAAATTACACAGGCTCTTCGGCTCTGTTGAGGCCATTGTTTTAGTTATTAAAGGCCATTGTTTTAGTTTATTAAAGTAGTTATTTGGCTCCCTACTGAAAAATCTTAAGAAACAAAAACGTGTAAATTTTAGATAGTTGGTTAATGTTAAAAAAAGAAGTCGGTATCCATGGCCAACTTTTCGCGCAATACCAAAAAAAACTTAAATCAACAAGAATCTGAAAACAATCAATTTATTTTGAAAGTCGAGGGAAAATTTTAATTGGAGATTAGCGGCAATTAGATCACGCAAGAACATTGACAAAAGAAAATTTTCATACAATTTGTACTAGTTTTCCCGCTAATTTGTTTAAAGTGTGAAGTCGAAATAGCAATTAAAAACATCAACAGTTATTCAAATTAAAGACAAATTTTCTCATATTAAAGATCTTGTTTGATCAAAAAAAATTAAATAAATTGATAGTTTTGTTTTCACATTTTTGTCGACTTGAGTTTTTTTTTGTATTGCGTGAAAAGTTGGTTATGGATGCCGATTTATTTTTTAACATCACCTAGCCGTCTAAAATTGCCATATTTATTATGCTTATATAAGCTTACTTACATAAAAAAAATATATTTAATGCAGTGATAGGGCCAAAGCGAAAAATGTTTTTCAAATAAATCAAAGTGTGCCAATTGTTTCTAAAATTGGTAGTATGGAGTATCCTTTACTTTTGAACAACTTTTCCTAGCAACTTATTTCCACATAAGAAATGTTAGCAAAGTTTTTATCAAGAGTAACTTTTTGCGGTAAAATTAAAGATAAGAAAGTGTTCCTATTCAACACCTCTTCTGTGGACATACTGTATATACATAGTGTATTTGGAAATGAAAGGAAGGTTTATGGCTTATTATAAATATAAATGGAAATTCTTTATCAGAGGCTCGAGAGTCCGTCATAAAATACTACATAACTCGCCCGAATATTAATTTGCGTATTTATCCTCATCAGATTTTTAGCAAAAGAGCACGCCACTGAAATGGTCGAATTTTCCTTCTCAATCAATATTTATGGCCTCCTTTCATTTCCAAATACACTAAGTATAGTTGTCAGCGGTTTTAGACATTAAGTTAATAAATATTTTGCGTTGCAACAAAAATGTATTTTATGTTATAATAAAAAAATATGTAGTAACACTAAAAATATATTTAGCTAATAACCCTAGAATTAAAAAAGTTAATTAAAAGGATTTTCATAAATTATTCTTTTCTTTGCAAAATAAGTATTTGTTCCAACATTTAGTTGTTAGGTCTCGTAGTCCTAAACATAAATGATTATAAAATAAAAGGGGTGTCCCTTTTATTTATTTTTTCTTATTTTTGAAGAAATTGGTCAGAAGTTTTAATAAATTGGTTTTCGTGGTGCTGCAATGCTCCATTGTTTCTCATAAAATGCCCTTCAACAGATAAATGAGATTAGGGGGTCACAGACATAAAATTACCCTTGTAACTTAATAGAGAGTTATTGCAGAAACTGTTTTTGGCATTAAGCAGTATTTAAGACGACCTTATTTGAATACTCTCATACGTTATTTATGATTCTGACAATAGTTATTGCAAGTCGTAATTTATGTATCCAAATTAAGGGCTTGTTTACGTTTACTTTATTGTTTTGTATTTCTACACTTTCACTAGAATATTATGTGCTTTTATAATTTTGCTCCGGAAAAAACTGGGAAAACAGCCAAATAACCACGGAACACCAAGGTGAAAGACTAATGAAAACAAACAAGGTGCAAACGCAAACAAGCAACGAACATTTTAGGTTAAGTCCTACTTTCACAGAACACTAGCGTTTTCTGACAAATCAGAATTTATTTTAAGAATTGTGACAAATAAGGTAAAAATAACGTATATTATGGTATACACAATAAACAAAAATAAAGGAAAATAACCTTATTATGGACGACCTTATGTCAAACTACGACTGCGCATGCTCAAATGTCAAAATAACGTCAAAAAAGAGCGCGACGTTATTTATTTCTGCAATAACTCTCTATTATTTAAATTGCATACCTTTATCAATAACATCAGAAGACACACAGCAGGGACACGTGTCAAGCTTTACACACCTCCCTGGACCTCAATGTGATTACCTGGATAAAATAAAATAATTTCAGGTGATTGAGGACTTCCACAAGCTGGATATAATGATTACGAAGTTTTATTAGAACCACCGACACAGGAAGAATCCGAAAAAACTATAAACCCATTAAAATCTTTATGACTATAACATAATTAAATAAAGGCAAGAAATCAAATGCATTTTCCATTATTATATTATATGTATATTAATATTTAGTATACCCACCTTGGGATAGGATGACTTTCTGAACTCTCCTGCTCATCGAATCTATGAGTTGGCAGCAGAGATCATGGGTTACGACTTCATCCCACGTTTGTTGAATCTTCTGCCAAAGTGCCTCCCTATTTTCGGGTACGAAGTTCTCCATTGTCCGCGCCATTCTGCCCCACACATTCTCAATGGGATTCAAGTCAGGACTCTTCGCCGGCCATTGCAACTTTTCTACGTTGTTTTCGGTGAACCATTCGCGAACTATTCTTGCTGTATGCACAGGAGCGTTATCATGCTGGAAAACGAAGCCATCGGGATACATTTCCGTTGCAGTTGGTAACAATCCGCCTTCGAGTATCTCGCAATAGCGAGCTGCTGTGAAGCGGTCGTCGATTCTCCAACAAATGCCAGGTCCACGGTAGCTTATCCAGGCCCATATGTTGACGGAAAAATGCCCACTCCTTTTCCTGGGTGACACAAATCTTTCGTCATATCTTGAACTCACCGAAGGTCTATATACTCGCACTTTGCCATTGTAATGGCTTTGAAAGATCTTTTCGTCGCTAAATATTACCTTCTCCCAATAATGTGGCGGTAAACGCTGAAACTCTCGGCATATCTGCAACCTGACTTCCTTATTAGCCTCGGTCAGCTGAATTTTGTTGCTGGCCGTGCGAGATTTCAGATTGGCTGCATCTAATCTCCTTCGGGCAGTTCTAACACTTGCTGGAAATTGTGTTGCAGATACTGCTTCAACGGCGGATTTAAACGGATTTGCAAGGCAAAAATTAGCTAGTTGCTCATCTTGTTGGTCAGACGTAATTTTCACATTTCCTCCTCTATGTATGTTTTCCACGCTTCCGGTTTCGTCATATTTCTTCTTTATATTGAAAATGGTGCTTTTAGATACACCAAATTCTTCGGCCAGTCGGGAAATAGCCCAACCATTTTCTAGTTTGGCGATGATACGGTGCTTGACGGATTCACTCAAACGAGGCATAACGAACACTGTTAGTTACTCTCTCGAATTAGGATACTGACTAAATAATTTTAGCCCACCCACCTTAGTATTTATACAAAGGGCTAGGAGCAGGTATAATCGATATTTTCAAAATCTACATCCAATTCAATATTACAATTATTAAGTTAATCCCCTAAATTTAGTTATATTAAGTGCAGGTAGGTATAATTAATAAATACCTATTTAAAAAGATATAAATATCTATGCTAAAATATTTCAACTCAGGTAATCCGATAATCCATTAATTTTGTGCCATACATTTTCTAATTAATATTAAGAGCCCCCATATCTACTTTTAAACATATTATACAAATCCTTGAAATCTTTAATTTTTGAGATAATCGCTTGATCTGTTTTTTGTCCGAAAGGACTTCAAAAGCCGCTTATTTTAGCAATCCTGCCATTTTCAAATTGCAAATCCAGGGCCGGCTACGATTTTTTTATTCCCCCGATTTTCACAAAAACCATTTAGCCATTTTTTTATTTAAAATCTGACACCACAGCGTCAATCAGGACAGTCGAAAACCCTTTATATACCAAATTTGAACAAAAAATATAGAGAAAGTTCTATTCTACAGGATGTCAAAATTGAGCAAAATAGGAAATTTAAAGAAACCTCTTCAGGCATCTCTGGCGAGTCAAGTCATAAAAATTCAGCATTTTCAGATGGGGCAGAGAAAAATACCCTGTATTGAATCTTTGCACACCAACACTTTGAGTGGTTCTGTTGACAATTAAACTATTTTGACGGGATTCCATGGCACACTTGACTCGCCAAATGCCTGTAAATTTCCTATTTTGCTGAACCTTGACATCCTGTAGAATAGATCTCTCTCTAAATTCTTTGTTCAAATTTGGTATATAAAGGGGTTTTAGGGGGATCCTGATTAACGCTGTATTGGTAGATTTTAAATAAAAAAACACTCAAAAATCGTAGCCGGACCTGGATTTGCCTTTTGAAAATGATAGGAAGGCTAAAAGAAGCGATTTTTGAAGGCCTTTCACACAAAGAATGTTCAGGGATTATCTCCAAAAATAAAGATTTTATTAATTTGCATATGTTTAAAAGTAGACACCCTGTATATTAAATTATTGTTTTTGAGAAATTCTTCGGAATTCTATTGTGGCTCAAATTGACTATGGATTTACCTAATTTCATATTCCTAATTAATACAGGGTGCTGGCAGCAAAGGAAGGAAACTCGAGAAAAAGCAACTTTTATTGTGGTGTTGATTCTAATCTCAGCCTTGATATTTATTATTTTTTTATTTCATTATCATAAATACTAGACGGTATAGTAACATGATAAAATAGTACGAAATATTAAATACCAACACGGGTTGGAATTATTACCAGCACAAAGTTGCATTTTCCTCGAATTTTGTTCCTTTGCTGTGAGAGGCTGGAGGCTGTAATTTGCATTTTATGGTTCTATTTTTAGCAGACCGGCCGGCTGCAGACTCCAGCGCGATGTTGCCGTCTCCGCGCGCCCTGTAACGATAGCCACGAGAAACCTCTTCAGGTCGTTCGATACCAACTGTCCGCGACTGTACATATACAAATTTTCGATGGACAAAGTTTTGGTCGAGTCATTTTAATAATTAAGAATGAAGTATTAGTTTAATAGGTCAGACTTATACGACAATCCTAGATAAGTAGGTATACGTAATAAATAGGCAAGGGTAATAATAAATGGTCCACCTTCGACCCACGTTTTAAGTAATTAACTGAACATGTAACAATTATAAAGCATATTTTGCCCGGAACGGCCTCTTTAGTTAGTCTATTTCTTTGGTCTTATTCCGTCGGGATTTTTCTATATCGAAACTACTGCGATCTAAATTATTAGTTAGTTCTCAATACTAGTAAAGCATAAAATTGAATCCTATTAAAGGAAGCCTTTATTTTCAGTTCGGTCTCATAAGGATTCTCGATTGCTCCGATAATTCTAGTTTTGTTCCAGAACTATGACCAACAAGACATGGCAGTTTAGTAGTGATTTAAAAGTGTAGATTTAGTTTTGTGTTTTATTATCACTAATATACCTATACTAACCAATATGGTAAGTAAACTTTTTTCTAATTATTGTTAAATATTTAATAGTCAAGAGTATCACACATATTTCTTATTACTCCTCAATTTATTGAAAACAATAATTATTTCTATACCTATTCGATCTTGTTCTTGAATATTCAAACTACTTTCACGACGTTGTCTCCCCTATTGTTTCTGTATTAGATTATCTAAATAGATAATCTATTTTATATAAAAGTTCCACAATAACTATAGAAATAATGAAATAACGTTTTCATCAAATTGACTACTATGGTAAAAGTTGAGAACACATAAGACACAGAAAAAAATCAGCTGGCTAATTCAAAATTATATCGGGCCGACGGGCCTTTAAAAAGGGCCAACATTTTTCTTTTTTTCTTTGCGTTACCAAAAAAAGATTATTTACGTGCTTCTTATTACACAAAAAATTCACGAACCATAGTTTAATTTTAACCGGTCCCATATCTTTATTTGCATAATTACTTATAGGCCGGACCTGCCTAATAAAGCACGAAAAATTTTTCGTTTACATTATTAATATTCTAAAGCTCATAGGGCCGGCTAAACATTTTTCGATTAACTTTATATTTTATACCAGTAATTAGAAGCAATTTTTTCAGTAGCGCAAATTCAATTTTGACAAAAAAAATGGGGCCGGTCATAATTTGACCACGGTCATCCAATGATATATTAGCTATTTACAGCTTTCTATAACATAACGCGACAATATTATAAAAAAAAAAAAAGAAACATAATTTCGTCCAGGCCATGTTATAGTTTCAAATTTGAACGCCACAAACTGCGCCGAATGTGCATATTGCCGAAAACCCGAACGACGGTCGAACCGACCCGATCTTTTCGACAAAATTGTTTCGATGACGAGAAGATTCACTAGAACAGGACATGAAGCTGCTTACGTTTGATCGTATAGAGAAAATTGACGATTTATGCTGTGTTTACGTCCGGCCCGGCCGCTGTTTTCGCCCGACATTTGACGCGCTCCGAATGTCGGGCGAAAACATCTTTCAAAATTTCGGATTTTCCGCGGGTTTTCGCGAGGTTTCGATGTTGCAAAAGGACTAGCTAGGATCATTTGTGACCTACCGCTCCCTAGACGCTAGTAGGGTTTAGGGAATGTAAATAAATATTTTGTTGTGGTTCCTGGATTATGTTAGAAAGGTTTTTAATTGATACGAAATTAGGAAAACAATCTCACAAAGGCACAAACGTTTAGCCCAAGCAATCAACAGATTCTGACCTAGTTTTGGCGGACGATACGTCGGCGAGGACCGACTCCTACCGATCCTACACGACCATTCGGTAATTTGCACATTCGGCAATTTGCTGCCATCTCTCAAATTTCTTTTCACATAGCGCCATAACCCCTTTAAACAACTTTTTGTTCAAATTGAGTTGTCTGAAAACTGGTAACGTACCTGTAATAGGTATTTATTGAAATTTATTGTCGTTGGATGTGTGTAATACCCTAATACCTACCTACTCTATTCGCTTCTAATGTCTTTTTAGGAACTGGTGCATATAATGCAGTTTGGCTACACCTTGTTTATAGCAACTTTCCTTCTGATGATTTGGGTATCGATGATTGAATCTAAGGAACTAGAGACAGTTCGGTATCCTCCATGCTATTTCAACCCATTATGTAGCTGTTCGAAAGCAGTGCCTGATTTGGGAATAGTGAAATGCGACAACATCCATTTGCCCAGAATACCAGAAACTGTCAACACTTCGAAAGTCTTCATGCTTCATCTTGAAAATAATGGCTTAAGATGGCTGGAACCTTTTTTCTTCCAAAGCACTGGTAATCCTAGTATACCATTTTATATTAAATATAAGTTTTATAAAATTGCTTAAATATCCCACATAATCTAACAAAAACGAAGTTAAAAAATTGTTTTCAGGAATGTATAAAATAGTCATAAGACACAATCCCTTAATGCTGGTACCAGATGAAGCATTTTTGGGCCTAGAAAGATCGTTGTGGGAGTTGGAGTTAAGCTATTGCCAATTAACCCGCATCCCCAACAGAGCGTTGAGATATTTGCAAAAATTGAGACTCCTTGATTTAACAGGTCTTGAATTAAGTATAACTAAACTTTTATTCTTCCTTATTTTCATATTTATAGGGAATAACATCAACAGAATATCTCCCGATAATTGGAAGGGTTTGGAAAATTCCCTGGAATTCTTAATCCTCGCGGAAAATGACATAAGAACAATCCCTCTGGATGCATTTTCCGGCTTGCCGAGATTAGACACTATAGACTTAAGGGGAAACCATTTAAGGAATATAGACCCTTCTGTCTTTCGCGATGGAATGGCCAAACTTGAACATCTACTTTTAGGCGACAATCAGTTAAATGCCATTCCATACCAGGCCTTGCAACCATTGAAGGCACTGAAAACATTAGATCTTAGTTACAATAAAATCAATAAAATGGCTCCTTCTACCGAACCTGGGGTTAACGTTAACCTGAATTTCAAATTGTCGGCAGACACTTTGAGACTGGACTACAATCAACTAAATTATATAGAACCGTTTGGATTCCAGAATTTTGATGTGGTGAATAAGACGTACTTGGACGGAAATCCGATCAATATGTTAGAAGTAAGTGTATATAATAAAACAAATATTGTATACCTATTGTACGGAGTTTAATAGATATTAAATTGCAGGAAAACGCTTTTCGTAACGCAAAAATTCGAGAACTATATCTGCGAAGTTGCGGCTTAACTGAAGTGTCGCCTGTAGCGTTTGGAGGGCTAGAAAACTGCCTGGAACTGCTAGATCTTTCAGGAAACAATATTTCTTTGTTACCACAAGACGTATTCCACAATTTTGAGTTGTTGCGAAAGCTTTCTCTTATGGACAACTACATCACCAGACTCAACCCCGCCGAAGTTTTCAATGGATTCCAATTTACCTTGTACAAATTGGATCTGCGCGGGACAGATAACACTCCGATATCGATTCAGGATCTAAGAAGGTTTTTGTTCGAGTAACATATTTTTAAACTACCCATTTTTGAAACTTCGTTATTTCGTTATACTTGTTGCAAAAACATATTCAAATTAATTAATAAAGTTGAAGTTGATTAACTTATAATCAAAGACATTTTTATCGCAGGTTAAGAAGTCTGAGAAGTCTGTCCTTGTCTCGTTTGTCGCAACCTCACATAAGCTCGGAGGATTTTGCAGAATTTGGTATTGATTTGGAAGAACTACAAATAACGTCTGGGGGATTACAGAGTATTAAAAATAATGCCTTCAAACATGTTCACGGATTAAAGATAATCGATATGTCAGATAACAATATCGGTACTATAGAGAACAACGCTTTCACTGACGTAAGTATTCCATATTGACTCTCAATTTAATTTGTATGCTCAAACATACGTCAATATTAACTTGGCATAAACTTTATTAATGAGAAAGGCCTGGTTCATACAGCTTCTTTATCTTTTATTTTTTCTTTATCTTTAAGAAATATGAAATGTCATTGGTCAGTTCAAATCAAGGGACAAATGCCATTGGTTATTTCATAAAGATAAAGTAAAATTAAAAGATAAAGAAGCTGCATGAACCAGGCTAAATTTTCTAGATCGGACATTCGTTGACAACTTTGAAACTGTCTCGGGCGCTGTCATCTTCGACTTCAAATCTTCCCGCCGATGCAATTAAAGTGCTGACTGAGTTGGAAGAGTTGGATTTAAGCAACAACCGCATTAGGAATATGCCTGAAACATCATTCCACTTCTTGGGGAAACTGAGGAAACTATTTTTACAAGACAATAGCATTGAACTTGTCCACAAAGGAACATTTCAATCGGATATACATTCTAATCTTGAAGAAATTTATCTATCTTTCAATGATATCAGAACAATAAATCAGCATACATTCGTATATTTACCGCAACTGGAGCAACTTCACTTTGATGACAATCGCATAGAGTCTCTTGAGAGATGGTCTTTCATGAACCTACCTTTTTTGAAAAGACTAAACTTGAAGGGAAACAAATTAAAATCAGTGGCTTACGAGGCCTTCCAAAATTTACCTGAACTGGAGGATTTGGACATGTCTTACAATAAACTAACGAAATTCGATTTTTCCTTCTTTGATCAAGTTGGCACGTTAGCATCAATTCGAGTAAATGTCAGCCATAACAACCTCAAAGACTTAACTGTAAATATACCATCTAACCTAGAGGGAGGTGCAGGTTAGTTCGATTGATTTGTCATTGTCAATTGTCATGTAGATAGTTGCACGATTTAATAAGCCTTTTTCACTAAGTTGAAGTTAAGTATGATTAAACAGATAGAACATATTCCTTACTTTCATGTAGTAGAGACCGATTTTTTAATAAGATACCACATTATTCTTTATCTTGCAAAAAAATTTAACCATCCCGCCACAGTTTGGATCAATGAGAGTATGTCCCTATTTACCCTGTTGTCAGAATTCTAATGGATATTTCCAATATCAAAGTCAGTTTGCTATTCATTATTTGAAATAGATTATTTTTTTGACAACTCAAAAACTCGAGAACCAGATATAATAGCAAGACGTTGGCAACAACGCTGAAATTGAAAGCAATCAGCATTTTAGAGGCATGACGTCATTCCTCTAGAAAATTTGATCTTAATAATAATAATAATTTCAGCCACTTTCCCGGTCGTTTTGCATACTCTTTATGATGCACTTATAAAAAATAGTGTGAAAAAGGTCCATTTGAAACTCCATTACGTCAGGTTATTAAAATTTAATGTGTTTTTCCAGCTTCTACTAGTAGTTTAAGATGTCCAAACGCACAAGTAACGTTCAATATACGCACAGCTATAAGTTAACTTTAAAGTAGTTTGTCTGTTTTGCTTAGGTGTGGGTCTACATTCAAACGTAAAGGTTCTGGATTTATCTTATAATAACATATCCACGATCTCAAAGAACTTCTTTGGTCCAGTGGAAATATCACTAACGCATCTTCACTTGGGCCACAATTCCATACTAAATGCAAGCAGAGAGGTTTTTGGAAGTATGCCACATCTTCAGTGGTTAGATCTGGAGAGCAATAGTCTTTACGAAATGGACTTTGACATCTTTAGACACACAAAGAAACTTCAAGTAAAAACTGTTATTATAAAGGGTTTGTAAGAAAATATCTTTAAGTCTTTTTAGGTTCTGGAAGTTTCGCATAACAAAATTTCAGAAATTCCGAATGACCTGTTCAGATTTCTTAGCAATTTGAGAATAGTTGATTTTTCACATAATAGATTAAGGCATTTGCCAGATAATCTGTTTAGGGAGGAAGGTTTAGAAAGATTAGATTTATCTCACAATATGTTAAGCAGACTACCATTGAATAGTATGGCAGTTGTAACTGCCATGACACTGTGCGAACTAGATTTGTCTTGGAATAGTATATCTTCTTTGGCTCATGGTGGATTACTAACGAGATTTAAGGTGCTTTTTGACTCCACCCAAAGTATTAATTATTATATTAATTGACTTCATTGTAGAAGCTGAATTTATTGGACTTGTCGTACAACAGACTAGCCCAAATTGACGCAGGGACTTTCAAAGGCCTTCCGACACTTTCTCATTTAGATTTAAGTCATAACAGCCAATTGTCATTGGAACGAAATGGACTAAGCTTCCAAGGCGTAGAATATAGTTTACTAGATCTAAATCTCGACAATGTTTCGTTGACTGGGGTAAATTAAAAAAATAATTGCTGTTAATTAACTACATATATTTTAATTTTAGATACCAACTCTTCCAACACCTCATTTGGTTCATTTGTCACTTGCTTACAATTCTTTGCCAAATGTCCCTCCAGAAATTGCCGTAAACATGACAAATCTTCAAAGACTCAATCTGGATTATAATGATTTGACAGCCGTACCTATCGTGACGCATTCTTTGCTCGAATTAAGATATTTATCAATGAGATTCAATCCTGTGACATACTTGAGTAACACCAGCTTGCTGGGTGTTGCAGATCATCTTGTTGAGTTAGATATCAGAAATTTTGAATTGAAAAATTTGGAGGCTGGAGCATTTTGTAAAATGTATTCTCTGCAGACCTTGAAACTTGATTGGGTTAGGGATTTGAAAAATTTCAATCTTCCTACACTACTTCAGTGGAACTCTGGTTTGAGGAATTTAGAAATTCATGTAAGACATTAAGAAATCTAAATTGTTCTACTATCTACATCCTATACATTTTAGGTGCCAACACCAACGGATGATGATTTAAGCAAAGCAATGAGTGGCGACTGGCCTGTTAAATTAAGGAACATTACATTTTCTGGAAAAGGTCTAAAAAAGTTGGGAAATTATTTGTTACAAGTAGGTACGAAATAATAAAACTACAGACTTGTCAGTTTAATATTTCTTTTCCCAGGGAATTAAGAGCCCCCAACTTCACATTTGCGTTAGAAATACCAGTGTTCTAAAAATTTCAGAATCGATATTCAAGAATATGGGACGAGCAAAAAATATAACTGTGGATGTTCGAGATAATGGAGTGCTAAAGAATTTGTTAAATCCATCCACTGGTTCTAAACCAAACCTTTACAGAAAAACATTCTTGTTTGATTTGAAAATCAGAGGTAACAAATGGGACTGTGATTGTGATTTAGGGTAAGCTTGTTATAGTTTATTATAAAGATTTGGAATAATGTACTTCGCATTCAGGTGGATTGAAGTATGGCACAGAAAGAGACGACAATATCTCTGCGGAGAGAATCCTAGTTTGGCTCCATCTTTCACTCATGACCACTACACGTGCAGGCAAGTTAGTGATGATTTAAGAACTGCAGTTTGCGCGAACAAAAACAATGAGTCGGTAATTGAAGTCCTTAAATCTGAAATAGAATGTGGCTGGAGTACCGCCATGCAAATACAAAGCTTTGCGATTGCATTTACTATATCAGTGGGGATGTTCATTGGATTTTTGTTTTAAACATATTTAATATCTTTAAGTTATTCGCTTACTGCCATTTAATAATCCAAACACAAATTTCTTGTTTAGTTACAGAATGGCAAACCTGCCATTTTAGTTTTTTGACTGCCATCAAATTAAAATTGTTAAAAATGTTGCCGGAATGTTATGCATTTTTGATCCAAGTGCGATGTGATAAAACAGTTATAAGTTATTAGCTTTTATTTAGTAAATGTACATTATACAGTCCCTGAGTAACTTATTTGTAGAATTAAAAACTTATGTACATATTGATAAGTTTATTTATTTGAATAATTAGGTACCCTTTAATTTAATAATTATAAAACGAATTTATATAAGTAGGTACTATGATATTCAGTTGGGGTAGAAAATCGTTGTACGATCCTTTTTACAGCTCTAGTTGTTTAGTAGATAGTGTTTTAAAAATTTAGCTATTACATTTGTAAAGTATATCTGTAAGTAGGTATAGGAAATTTCATCTGCATAACCTTTTTAGTACTCGTATATAATATATTATATACATTTAAGTAACAATTACATCGATGTAATTTAAATAATAATAAAATAAATAAATTACACATATACACAAGACGAATAAATTCAGAATTCCTCTTCTAAAGCATGACGTACATTTATATAGCTACTTATTACATCTTTGGCGAAAAAATATATTCAAATATACATCTTATAGTATATTAGACTGCAAATCAATATAAAGACAAGATAGATCGAAATAATTATCATCAGGTATCAGGCAGGATATCTTAACAAAAAAAACTTTATAAATGTGTAATCAGGTAACAAATAATTTGTTTAGTGATCAAAATACAAAAATCTTTTTAGAGAATTATCGACAAAACCGTTTAGCTTGGCCTCATGTTAAATACATTGTGTGCCAAATTTAAAGCTGACTGGGGAGCTAAAACAAAAAACTAAGTATTTATATATTCCTAGCGTGACCAAAAGCAGAACGTGTCATGATCAGGGGCAGATAAAGCATATTGAAAGGCGAAACTGATAATATCACTGTCAAATTCGAATGTTCCTGTGAAATACGGACCTCATGGCTGAACAGCGGCAAGTCACCCTTAAAATTTTAGGGTCACAGATAAGATTAGTATACTAGGTACTATATTTTTTGAAAGGTGGAAGATATCGCCGGTTAGATTATGGGCTTGGTTTTGACGAACACGAACTGAAAATATTCTAAGAAATTCTTGTTAAGCACCAAAAATTATACAAAACTTAATAATTTTATATAATAATAATAATAATATATAATTTAATACGTCTTCAAAATTGATAAAAAAAAATTACAAAAAATTAAAATAGACATCAAAGATTTGCCCGTATGCACACTCCATTAAAAATTAAAAAAAAAAAAAAATTCACCGACTTCACAAATTTGCCCGCATGCCCGTATGCACATATCAATTAAAATTTTAGATATATTTTTCTCTTTCTAAATTGAGTTATCTTTGGATCTGGTGACAGTCAAGGCAAGGAATTTAAATCTATTTAGATATGAATACATAATATTATCCTACATACATCATAACTTACTGTCACCGACTCCAAAGATAACTTAATGTAGAAAGAGAAAAATATTTCTAAAATTTTAGTTGAAATGTGCATACGGGCAAATTTGTGAAGTCGGTGTTATTTTTTTTAATTTTTAGGGGAGTGTGCATAAGGGCAAATTTTTGAAGTCGGTTTTAATTTTTTTGTAAATTTTTTTTATTTCTTGTCCCATATGCTATTATTATATAATTTATAAATTACTAAATTGTTTAGTATATTAGACCTCTGTTTAAATTTATGTAGGTACATTCAGAAAATAAACTAGTGTCAAATAGACGAAAAAAAAAAACACGTCCGCCTTGGACAAATATAAGCGTCCAGTTTGTTTACTCGTCGGACGCCCCAGCCGAAGCTGTGGCGATTATTTAAAACAGGATACTCATTCAAAATGAATCATTTTGGATATATAAAAATATACAAGAAATTAATAAAGGACTCACATTCCTGAAATATTCTCATCAAAAACCACACGCGATGCAAATTTTTCTTGATAAATTTATTCTCTAAAGATCTTTCTAGGTAAAATAGAGCTATGGAAAAATGTAGGTAGGTATACATAAAATTTCAGACACTTTTGATTTTACCCCCGAATATTTTCTAATCAGTTGCATTTTAACAACAGTTTTCAATACCAGTCACTTATGTGTCAAAATTAGAATAGTAGTTTGTACTTGTACAATAAGAATGGACATCGACATTACACTCGAGTTGTACAGAAATTTGGATAAACGGTGAAATTAATTATTTGTCACACTGACGTTTTCGAATAAAATAAACTCAAGGATTGCCTGATGGTCCAACAAGTCAACATGCGCCGGAGGTAACTTGTGATTGGTTAAAGCGTTGACTGATATATTATTAAAGACTGCTCACGGCTGTCACGTCTGACACATTTTTGGATCACCATGCGCTTTCCGGAGATAAAATACAATGCAGAATACATTGTTAGCCATCAGAGCCATCTGTTTTCCAGGACATAAAGCTATAGCCGTGAGAAGTCTTTATAAATTCGTCAGTCAACGGTTAAAGAGTAAATAGAGGCCCTGAACGGACCCTTTCCCTATGCAACAACATAAATTGAACCGATTTGCTATCTAGTAATGAATCAAACACCATAGGCTAATAACGGGTGTTCCATTTAAATTCATACTCAAGTTGGAAATTCAAACGTATGTCTTTGACAACTGACATAGCCTATTTCGTTGTTTGGCGTTAAAAAATTTCAAAATCGCTTGGTGACCCTAAACCAAAGTCTAGAGAATACCATAAGTCGGCGCACTCGGCCTTGTGTAAACAAACGTTTCCCCCTTGCCCTCTCCCGCTCCCTCGGCCCGCCGTCATCGGAGTACGGCGATCGATATCTTATTTAATAAGAAAATAAGCTTATAGACCGGGAGATAGTGACAGATTTTTGGACGTGATTTTACTCAGTATGCCTTTCATAGGGCATTATGTTGCGTATATTCTCACAATAATAAGGTATGAATCAGAGAGTCATCCTGGGTTCTTTATATGGAAAAATGAGTTTTCATTTATTCGAAAAATATGCGTTTTGATATGATTTTAGTCAGGCTGCCATCTGTTTTATAATGAAGTTCAAAATAGAAAATTCATCGGAAAACCATAGGCATACCGTTAGCGTGGGTCCAAAGGGCTATTATTGCCATGTGAACTTGTATTTTATTAATTAATTTTTCCACGTTTCTAAACAGGCTCCTAATGAGAAGTATGCAAGTTCTTGTTATGAGACTGCTGAAGAAAAGATGGCATACCGTTTGCGCATATCCAAGTACACTTTATATCGAATAAATAGTTTAAATTATTAAATAACATTCAATTTAAACAGTACTTGGACAAGCGCAAAAGGTATGCCATCCTTTTTTCAGCATTTTCATAACAAGCATTGCATAGGTACTTCTCCTTGGCAGCCTGTTCAGAAACGTGGAAAAACTAATTATTAAAATACAAGTTCACGTGACAATATCCAATTAATAGCCCTTTGGACCCACGCTAACGGTATGCCTATGGTTTTCCGAGGTATTTTCTATTTTGAACTTCATTATAAAACACATGACAGCCTGACTAAAATCATATCAAAACACATATTTTTCGAATACCTACCTAATTGAAAACTCAGTTTTTCATATGAAGAACCCAGGGTGACTCTCTGATTCATACCTTATTATTGTGAGAATATGTGCCACATAATGCTCTTTGCAAGGCATACTGAGTAAAATCACGTCCAAAAATCTGTCACTATCTCCCGGTCTATTACACAGTGTAGCTGAGAGCGGTTCGAGGCTGATTTACGACCAGTCGCAAAAAATTGTTGTTTTCTTCGAGAGAACAAAGAAGTGAGCCGACTTATAGTATTCTCTAGACTTTGCCTAAACTCCTAACACGAATTTCCTCCGAGATCTTACGACATGATCAGAGAACTAGAGGGTGGGAGAACTCGCTTGGACCTACTGCGCATATGGTTTCTCGGGGACGCCAACAGAGGGCCAGGCCAAAGGTAGACCTAGCGCCGCCATATTGCAACCTAGTTTTGACGTTTGCAGATTGTTGTGACAGGTAGTGTATTTTCAGATTTTTTAGTGTTTTTGGACGCATTTTACGTGAAAATGTCGTATGCAGTACCAAGCTGTAAAAATTATGAATCTAGGCGAATTCCGGGAGTATCATTTTATCGGTAAGTTTAGTAAAAACAATAATTGGAATTTTGGACGCATAGGCACGCATCTGTATGACTTAATAGTAATATAATAATACAATTATTGCAGATTTCCCCAAGATGTTGTTAAAAATTCTTAATTTGGGGACTCATGAGACTTGGAGCGTTGACTGACGTATTAGTAAAGACTGCTCACGACTGGCATGTTTGACAGTTCTCTGGCTCACCATGCGCTTCCCGGAGAGAAAATACAATGCAAAATACATTGTTGATCATAGGCGCCATCTACTTTTCAGAATATGAAGCTATAGCCGTGAGAAGTCTTATTAATACGTCAGTCGACACTTGGAGGTCAAATATACTTATTTGATCAAAACATTTTGCTGCTGGATCCCTTTAATGTGCATCGTGGTATCATGGTGAACAAGGACGAAGAGCTCTAAAGCAATCTGCAGTCCCAAGTCTGTTTCTGGACCAGACAGAAAAATGTTTGGAGCATGGATTTGCAATTCGTATGTGTCACCGGCAAAGTATGAAATCAAGCATTCTATAGATTACCTAAGATTACTAGGAAAAGTATCTAAAAATGTGTTTTACAACTTTACCTCGGTATTATATATATAATCCCCACAGGTTGGCAAGTAAAGTGTTTTAAAAATTGCAATTTAGATATACGTTGGATATTTTTCGAGTCAGGCGCATATATGCGCTATGAAATGTTTTTGTTACAAAAACAAATAAATATATCGTGTCTACTTATCATTACTTACATTGTACCTAACAACGAAAGTAGATTTTTATCTTCCAGGTCATGAATTTCCTACTTTATATTTTTGACCAAACCAATGATACGCCCATGAATAAACTGATATCAATATGGCCGCCTCTTTTATTAGGCAGTTCGCCCAGCTTGAAGCGTATTCTCCCCCCTCTAGTTCTCTGGAAATAACACCTTACTATTTCTTTGTGTGGCCGAATTTAGAACACTATTTTACAAGTTCCTATAAACAACTTAGAGACGATTTTGGAAAAATGAAATAAATACTAAGCCTCATGTCCGAGAAATGTTTGGAACGAGGTAGGGGTCATTTGATAATTTTCAACCATTTTTGTAATGTTTCTTAAAATGTGTTCTATTTATTATTCTCTAAAGTTAAAAATTATCAACCCATATTCACAAAACAATTGAGGGTTGGGGTTTGGACTCGGGTTATCAGATTGAGAAGCAAAGATCTTGTCTCAAACACCAAATTTGTTTACGTGGCAGCAGTAACGAAAAAAATTACCCGAGTAGAGACATACGTTTTCACTATCATAGCTTACTTTGAGGTCGAATTTAAATGAACGAACGAGAGTTATAGGACCAAATTTATGTTTAAGGTACTATTTTTACGAGAATTGAAATGGAGACTCCCTTATATTTGACACATGTCCCTAAGGAGGCTTCTGTTGCGAAGCTACTTATTCTGTGATCATAGTCAATCGAAATCCAACATGAAGGCTACTGTAGATTCGCTATAGCTGAGCCTGAATCTGCCACATTCCGATGAAATGTTCAAGTAAAACATATTGATTTGCAATCTAGTTATGACTCTACGACCCACTCTAGTTTGATTCTCTGCTATTCTCGTTGCTACCGATCGGCGCGTCGCTCTGCGCCACACTTGTCGACGTCGGCGAACTGGACGTGCTCCGCGCGTTCACTATAGGTTCGGGTGGTATCAGACCTTCCTTCATCCTCTTCTTCTGCTTCATCCGCCTGTTCTGGAACCAGATTTTCACCTGGGTCTCGTTCAGCTGCAACGCGGACGCGATCTCGATGCGGCGCGCCCGCGTCAGGTACTTGTTGAAGTGGAACTCCTTCTCCAGCTCGGTGAGCTGCTTGTTGGTGAAGTTGGTGCGGCCGGTGTTGAGGCAGTTGAGGCTGAGCAGGCTGGAGGCGTTCGAGCCCAGGCAGGCGGACCGGGAGGCGGGGCTCTGCGCCGCAGAGTCCAGGCTGGCGGCTTGGACCGGAGAATAGTCCGACAGGGTCACGGGGACCTTTGGGGCTGTAACAGAATAGCGGGTGAAATTATTATAATAATGCGGAGTTTAGGTTACATCTCTTTATTTTAGAGATAACGGGGGAATATTTTCCTAAAAATCGTAAGGTAGGACAGAAGAACCGACACAGAGCAGGAGCATACAGGGCGTATGGTGGTTCAACGCAACTTACCTCTATACTAAGTTGCACCCCTGAGAAGTTATGGGCCTTGAAAGTGGGCTTTAAAATTTCGAAAAAAATCAATAGGCATCTCACGTTGTGGGTGTACCAAGGGCATTAATCGACAGAAAACATAGTTAAATTGTACCATTTTATAGGGTTGATACAGAGTGATGTACCTACCCTAAAAATGTGATAAAACTTTTTGTTATGTGTTATGAAGAATTTAATTCTAAAACTTTTTTTACTCTTGTTATTTTTTGAAAAACTTTATCGCTATCGCCAAAAACGCGAATAACTGAAAACACGTATTGCAGATGTGATAGGTACCTATATAAAAATCTTTGAAAATTCAAAGGTTGGCTATGAAATTAAATGTCATACTTGACTATTAGGAAAAAGATCATTTAATTTAAGTACCTAATTGTTTTAGTAATTTTCGACGAAGAATAAATTTATGCCTCAGAGAAAACGGGGCCATTTTAAATAATTTCTAAAATAACTCATCTCCAGTGCAAATGATTGTTATTCCTGTTGTTTAGATTATTTTTCCATTAAATGGTTGTTATTCAAGTTTAACGTTTAATTTCATAGCCAACTTTTGAATTTTCAAAGATTTTAAATATCACATCTGCAATCGTGTTTTCAGTTATTCGCGTTTTTGGCGAAAGCGATAAAGATTTTTAAAAAATAACAAGAGTAAAAAAAGTTTTATAATTAAATTCTTCATAAGACAAAGTAACAATTTTGTAAGTCCGCCAACGGACAAAAAAGTTCTGTCACGTTTTTAGGGTCAGTATCAACCCTTTAAAATGCGGTACAATTGAACTATGTTTTCTGTCGATTAATGCCCTTGGTACACCCACAACGTGTACCAAATTTGCTTTTTCCAAGTTCAAAAATAACTGAGATATTGATTTTTTTCGAAATTTCAAAGCTCATTTTCAAGGCTTATAACTTCTCAGGGGTGCTTAGTATAGAGGTAAGTTGCGTTAAATCACCTTATTTTGGCCTCCTCTGTATGCTTCTGCTCTGTGTCGGTTCTTATGCGGAACACCCTGTAGGTCCCATACGAATTATAAAATTATTTGCAGTTTTTGAAACTATACAGGTCAAAATTTGACTACATATATCAAATCCGCACCAGAAATAAACGCACTATGTACGTCTAAAAATTAAAGAAGCCTGCCATCTCAGTAAGTGCAGATGAGTTAAGGTTGGTGGTGTGCCACAACAGGAATCATCTTAGACAGTGGTTGTGTTGATAAGGGCCCAATAATTTAAATGGTTTTGTACTTGTTGTTTGGAACAAGAAATTACTTTTTAATGTATGAAGGTTTTTTTCAAAAATTCCAGAGCGTCATCGACCCGTATAAAGTTTCATACAAATTCAGCATTTTGAGAGAAAAATATCTAGTAAGTAGGTATATTTTTTATTGATTATTTGCACACCAACTCTTTGAGTGTTGCTGTTGACCATTTAACTGTTTTGAGATAATTCCGTGGAACATTTGACTTGCCTTTATAAAATTCTTATTTTGCTCAAGTTTGGCACGCTTCTGAATGGAATTTCCTATATTTGTTTTGTTCAAATTTCGTATACGAAGGTTTTTGAGTGTCCGGATTTAAGATTTAACGCTGTGCGTGTCAGATTTTAAACAAAAATATTGCTAAATGACTATAAGAAAAATGGTAGCCGGCCCTGGATTTGCATTTTCACAACGGTAGGAAGGTCGAAAGAAGCGGTTTTCTAAGCTCTCTTTACACAAATTGCCGGTAGAATTGAAGTGGTTAAGATTAAATTTTTAACAAAAAAGTTATCTCCAGACATTTCTGGGGAGGCTATATCTCCCCCCAATTTTTATCATAAAATACCTGAGGAATCGTTCTCTGAAATGTCGGTCACTTATTTAAAAACGCCCGGTATTATGTAGACTGCAATAAATTGGCCAGAGGTCGCCTGCAAATCATTTGCAACGTAGTCCAACGAGTTCAATCTAGATCAGAAAATGTGCTTTATTTGCCTTGGCCTTGCAGGCTTCGGCAACTAAATTCTACATTAGTTATAAAAAGCTGAGTTTAGTGCCTTGGCACACAAATGTCTATTGGTGTGCCCCGGGACAAAATAAGGAGATCACAAAGTTTTGATATAAGGAAGTTAAGTTGAGTCACGAGACCTGAAAATAAAGATATACAAGCGTT
The DNA here is from genome assembly GCA_963920635.1 of Pseudeuparius sepicola. NCBI lineage: Eukaryota > Metazoa > Arthropoda > Insecta > Coleoptera > Anthribidae > Pseudeuparius > Pseudeuparius sepicola. The sequence goes on along the minus strand of OY987300.1, from coordinate 59,329,301 downwards.
AGCCTACCACAGATATAATTGATTTAGTATAATATGAGAATATAAAGTATGTAAAAAATGCAATGCTATTTAAGTTGCCATATTCACAAAGTATTTACTTCATCCTACTATCCTACACTGGTCTGGGCGATGAACTTCAAGCTAAGAAGAAAAAGAAGAAACTCTTCTTAAACGACATCATATAGTCATATCTATAGGGTTTCTACATTCGTATATTACAGCTCGATCACATCAGATTACTGACGTAGGATATTAGAAACTATTTTGCAGAGGAAATCACAGGTCTTCCATTTTGATTTCTTAAAGGGTAAACATGGCAATATTTAAATGAAATAAAGAAGTAAACATAAAAAAAATGAATTTTAATTTGAATTTTATTTAGATGAGAATTCAACGCCAATATGAACCAATGAAATGATATGATTTTTGAAATATTAACCAATCAGGTGATGATTTCAGCGATAATACCACTAGTGTATTTTCGTATGTAATATCACTAGTGCCGGAAATTTTATCGAAAGCACTATTTCGCCTAGAAAGATCACGAGTATAAATTGGGCTTTTATTTTATTTTATCTCTAAAATAAAAACCCAATTTGTACGAGTGGTTTTGCTAATGGGCAAAATAGGGCTTGAGAATAAAATTGTCTAGAAAAATTTCCGGCACGAGTGGTATTTGTCGAGATTATTTCACGAATACGATTTAATAATTTCTGTATTATTTTTTTCTGTTTACATTTCCAAAACGACTCATTTTGAACGAGTTTATTGACAGCTTCGACTGTAGCGTTCGAGTAAACAAACACGACGCTTGGGTATCCAAGGCAAATGCGATTATACCTACACCCTGTCGGCGTTGGTTTATTTTCTGAATGTGCCATAAATTTAAACGGAGGGGGAGGTCTAAATAACAAGAATTTAGCAATGTAAAAGTTATATAAATTCATTGATATAATGCTTAATAATACCGCAACATAATTTATAAGCTGCATAATTTAGAACAGTGTGAAACACACAAACTTTAAGAAGTAGGTACGTGTTTGTATCCAACTGATTCGCGGTTGCTAAGCAACGAAACGATAATTTGCACAAGTGCAATTGCCGGTAATTGCACTAGTGCATATTATCGCTAGCAGAGGCATATCATTGGTTGGATTTTTATGGAAGGAGCTACCTTATTGGATGCAAGCAGTATGAGGGAAATAATCGCTGAAATCCTACTCTCTTAGTTACGTCCTAGTTACGCTAAACCATAACATATTCAGAACCGAAAGTTTAATCTAAATGACAGCAGCTGTCAAACTAACTATTTGCAGTTGTTAAATTCTCCTTTTAAATACAACTCGTGGTATTAGACCGGAAGATAGTGACAGATTTTTGGACGTGATTTTACTCAGTATGCCTTGCAAAGGGCATTATGTGGCACATATTCTCACAATAATAAGGTATGAATCAGAGAGTCATCCTGGGTTCTTCATGTGAAAAACTGAGTTTTCAATTATTCGAAAAATATGCGTTTTGATATGATTTTATACAGGCTGCCATGCGTCTTATAATGAAGTTCAAAATAGAAAATTCCTCGGAAAACCATAGGCATACCGTTAGGGTGGGTCCAAAGGGCAATTTCTTTAAATGCCATTTGACCTGTTCTACCTAGTCCATTGTCACTAGCCTAAAGAATTAAATAAATTATTATTATTATTATCTCGACTTAGCCAAAAGGCATTCGCACTCCCTCTACGGGGAACATTCACTCAGATCCCGGGTATCCCGGATACCAAAAGGATCTGGCTCGGACGAGACCCTTGCCATGTTATCGGGCCTTAGGTGACATTGATGTTGTTGGATGATCCTGAATTCCCCATGAATTTCCTGACGGTTCGGGCTGTCGCAAGTAGTACCGCTTTCTGCATGGACCTGTAAAGACTATCAGTTAGACCCAGCTCCTTGATGTTTCTCAGCAAACTTTTTGGTATAACACCAGTTGTTGACATGATGATTGGAATCGTCTGGACGTTCTCCATTTCCCATTGCCTTTTAATTCGTTCTTCTAAATCTCTGTACTTCGCGATCTTCTCGACTTGCTTCACACGCAGGTTGTTGTTGTTCGGGATGGCCACATCAATCAGAGTTGTCTGCCTAGAAATTTTATCAACTATTATAAGGTCCGGTCTGTTATGGGCAACTCGTTGATCTGTCAGAACTGTACGATCCCAGTACATCTTGTAGTTGCTGTTCTCAAGAACAGGCTCAGGTGTGTAGTTGTAACATGGGACCCTCTCTGCCTGCACAAGCAGCAGCTTTTCCGCCAGTTCCTGGTGCAAGATCTTGGCAACCGAATCGTGTCGTTCCTTATATTCCGTTGATGCGAACATCTGACATCCTCCTGTTATGTGCTGGATTGTTTCTGAAGTTGGGCACCCGTATCTGCATCTGTCATCCACTACCGATGCATCTCCTACAATGAATTTTAGGTAGTTGCGAGTTGGTATAACCTGATCTTGTATGGCCAGTAGGAAGCCTTCCGTCTCGGGGAACATTCGTCCCGAGGTCAGCCAATAGTTCGACGCTAACTTGTCGACATGTTCCTGGTTAACCTCATTAGGATGCCTCCCGTGCAGCGGCTTCTCCAACCACCTCTGTAGTTTATCGTTGTCGGTTCGGTGGTGATTTTGACGCTCGTGTTCCGTCAGACGTAGCGGTGTTGAGACGTCTGCTCCGCATATAGCCCTATGTAGTGTGGAGCTGTTGGCCTGCCTGTAGAAATAATTACGCAGATTTAATATTTGTTGGTCCAATTGCTTGCTGAGATCTGCCAATCCTCTTCCTCCTAGTTGACGTGGCAGAGTTGTTCTTTCTACGGCGCTACGGGGATGATGTTTATGAGCTTTTGTCAGTAGTGTCCTAACTTTTCGTTGCAGGTTGTTGATGTCCGTGTTGGTCCAATTCACTATTCCGAACGAATAGCTGAGTACAGAGCACGCATACGTGTTCAGGGCCTTAAACAAATTCCTGCTGTTAAGATCAGTTCGCACTACTTGTCTTACTCTCTTGATGAATTCATTCATTAAATCAGTCTTCATTGTTCGATGGTCTATCCTTTGAGCTTGTTTTATCCCGAGATACTTGTATGTATCTCCCTTGCTCATTGCTTCGATCTCCTTGCCGTCCTGCATCTCGTGTGCGCTTTGTTCGAGCTTTCCCCGGATGATATTAAGGGTGCGGCACTTGTCCAGTCCAAACAGCATTCCGATGTCCCTGGAGAACTCCTCTACAATTTTAAGCATTTGCGTTAGTTGGTTTGTGGTTGCTGCGATCAGTTTTAAATCATCCATATATAATAGGTGATTCAACTTGATCGCTTCTGCGTTGTTGCTTTTGATAGCGAAGCCATATTTTGTAGAGTTCAACCGATGTGATAGAGGGTTCATCGCCATGCAGAACCACAGTGGACTGAGTGAATCTCCTTGGAAAATCCCTCTTCGGATGTTGATTGTGTCGGTCTCGATGTTACTGTCTGAGGTTTTGAGTTGTATCTTAGTGCGCCAGGTTGTCATAACGTGTTCTAAAAAGGAAACTGTATGATGATCTATTTTATACAGCTTTAAGATACCTGTGAGCCAGTCGTGAGGTACGGAATCAAATGCTTTTTTGTAGTCCACATAAGCCATGTGGAGGTTTCGTTGCTTGGAATGAGCCTGGTTGCAGATGACAGAGTCTATGATGAGTTGCTCTTTGCATCCCATTGCGCCCTTCGAGCAGCCCTTCTGCTGCATTGCAATGATGTTGTTCCGCTCGCAGTGAGCATATATTCGCTGCGTAAGGCAAGATGTGATTATCTTGTACAGCGTAGGCAAGCAGGTTATTGGGCGGTACTTGGCAGGGTTATCCGTATTCCGCTGGTCTTTTGGTAACAGGTAGGTTGCACCCTGTGTAAGAAACAATGGCATTTTCAGAGGATCGAGCAAGACTTCATTAATTAAGGTAGTTATCTGTTCATGTGTGCACCACAACTTCTTAATCCAATAATTTTGGAGATGATCTGGACCTGGTGCCTTCCAGTTGTGGGAATTCTTGATGACATCGGAGACCTCAGCGGTTGTGAATTGCTCGTGTTGCATCTGGCTATAGTTCCGGCCCATCTCGCGTTCTTCGCTGATCCAGCTTGCACTGACATTGTATGGACCTGGTGTGGCAAGTTGATTTCTCCAGAAACCGTCGACCTGTTCTCTGCTAGGGTAGTAACTGCTAGGAAACCCTTTTCTGATCGTTCAAAAAGTTTGTTGTCTCGTTTCCTGTTGTTACTAGCCTTGTATCTCCTCAGACGCCCTGCGAAAACAGAAACTCCTCTGATATATTCCGTCACTTGTCCTATGTCTTTATTATTATTATTATTATTATTGCCACGCGATCTTGTATTTTAATCATTAATTTTTCCACGTTTCTGAACAGGCTGCCAATGAGAAGTATGCAAGTTCTTATTATGAAAATGCTGAAAAAGGGATGGCATACCTTTCGCGCATGTACAAGTACTGTTTAAATTGAATGTTATTTAATCATTTAAATGAGTTAATCGATGTAAAGTGTACTTGGACATGCGCGAAAGGTATGCCATCCTTTTTTCAGCATTTTCATAATAAGAACTTGCATACTTCTCATTGGCAGCCTGTTCAGAAACGTGGAAAAATTAATTATTAAAATACAAGATCACGTGGCAATAATAGCCCTTTGGACCCACCCTAACGGTATGCCTATGGTTTTCCGAGGAATTTTCTGTTTGAACTTCATTATAAAAAACATGGCAGCCTGTATAAAATCATATCAAAACGCATATTTTTCGAATAATTGAAAACTCAGTTTTTCACATGAAGAACCCAGGAAGACTCTCTGATTCATACCTTATTATTGTGAGAATATGTGCCACATAATGTCCTTTGCAAAGCATACTGAGTAAAATCACGTCCAAAAATCTGTCAGTATCTCCCGGTCCATATGCCTAATAATAGATAATACCTTTCCTTAATTTACCACTCATTATAATCCCAATGCTAAGAAAATACCACTCCTGCTGCGCAGTCGTGGTATTTTCAGCTTTGGGATTATAATTCGTAAAATTAACGAAAGGTATTATCGATAATAGGCACACCAGTTGTTATATTACACCTGAAAATACTGTTTGTTGTATTGTAACCTTATAAGCTAACCATCAAAAATAATTGACGACATTTTTGAGAATTCTACCCAGAAGAAGCTTTTTGTGTGATTGTTGTTGGTCTCAAAATTGGGTGGAATTGCAGAAGCTAGATGGTGCAGTTAGTATGCAAACATTGCACCAGACAAGTGGTCTCCTTTTTCGCGGCAACTGCCACGATTATTTTCTATTTCAAGTATCAGCGGTGGAAATGATGGCGATTTCGAGTTATAGCCCAGCAATTTGTTGTGTTCTAGAACAATATCGAACACAATTTTTGTCGTGAAGTGGCAAACCTCGGGTCCTGCATGCAGGTCGCGTAGGCCGCGCATAATAAATCAAAAACCGCACGCAGTGCGCTAAGCGAAAAGCGATACAGGCGCAACGGATCTGGTTGCGCTGATATCGCAAATGTGAGGTGCATGCATTCCGGCCGAGCGGAAACGGTCCCGGAGAAGTGTCGGCCAGCGCCTAGCGTTACCACCGAACGAGGAAGCTCGATACCATCTGTAAATGCAAATGTATTAATTATTATTTGCTCTAGGCGAGACGCGGCGGGGAATACGTAATTGTCTTGTTCGGAAGATCTCATAAACAATGTCGGACTGGCGAGCCAGGAACAATATAAGCCACCGGGAAAACGAGAAGGAAGGCTTATTACCTACCTACGCTGATACGAAGGGTGCAGCAGGCAAAACTACATATTTACTTCAATTTTTCCCATCTCCCTTAAATGCGGAAGAAGCAACAAGAACGTAGGGTGGGCCATTACAAAAAATAAAGTTTGTTGTTCTAGCCGAAGACACTAAAGTACAATTCGTGAGTGTTTTCATACACGTCATCAAATTTACGTCACTGAATCAAGCAAATCCAGGCTACAGCCTCCAGTGCCGTAGATGTAAAAGGGGAACATTATTTATAGTTCTAAACGCAACCAACTGTACCCGTCGAATTCACCCAAATTTTAATTTGTAAATAATATAAAATAATGCATTTTACCATAGACATATACAGTGTGACCCATTCTGATGTTGGACACCCTCATAAAATCTGTAATTTTTGTCCGATTTTAGCCGGTTTTTTTTCTAAAAATATATCACAAAAAACTCTATTTTGGCGCAAAGTTTCAGATCTTAACCTCAATTTTCAAGGCCTACTATGAATTTTTTTCTAGTAAAAAAAATACGAAAACCCTTTAGCGTTTTTTTTTTTATTTAAAATCTGACAACACAGCGTTAATCAGGACACCCTGAAACTCCCATATACCAAATTTGAACAAAAAATACACAGGGAGTTCCATTCTGCAGGGTGTCAAAGTTGAGCAAAATAGGAATTTTACAGGCATCTGGCGAGTCAAGTGTGCTATGGAATTACTTCGAAACAGTTGGATGGTCAACTTACAGTGTTGGTGTACAAAGATTGAATACAAAAATATACAGGGTACTTTTCTTTGAACCATCTCAAAATGCTGAATTTTTATGAACCTTTATATGGGTCATGAGTGCCGTGGCATCATTGAAAAAATATTGATTAACACAAAAGTAATGTATTTCTTTACAAAATGCCAACTAACAAATAAAAACAATTTAAATTATTGGACCTTTCTCAACAAATTCATTGTCTAAGACTATAAATTTTATGTGCGTTTCCTGTTGTGGCACACCGGCTGATATGAACTTACTGACTGACAGGCTTCTGTATTTTTTAGATTTAGTTCGTTTATAGTGTGTGGAGCTGTTTTGATATACTCGATTTTTGACCCATATAAAGTTCCAAAAATTCAGTAATTTGAGATGGCACAGATAAGAACACTCTATATATTTTGTATTGAACCTTTGCACACCAACACATTGAGTGGTCCTATTGACCATTCAACTGTTTTGAGGGGATTCCATGGCACACTTGACTCGCCAGATGCCTGTAAAATTCCTATTTTGCTCAACTTTGACACCCTGCAGAATGGTATTTTTTGTTCAAATTTGGTATATGGGAGTTTCAGGGTGTCCTGATTAACGCTGTGTTGTCAGATTTTAAATAAAAAAAAAAACGCTAAAGGGTTTTCGTATTTTTTTTACTAGAAAAAAATTCATAGTAGGCCTTGAAAATTGAGGTTAAGATCTGAAACTTTGCGCCAAAATAGAGTTTTTTGTGATCTATTTTTAGAAAAAAAACGGATAAAATCGGACAAAAATTACAGATTTTTACTGTGCCTTTAAAATTATAATTTGATAGTCTGACTATCCAGTGATAGCAGGGGTGTTTTGCTAACTATGTATGTAGCTAACTATAAGAGAATGGTATAAAGACAAAAGACAAGCAAGTACCTATACAACTAAATCAAAAATCGAAATTTTAACTACTAACTTTAATAACTTATAGAACTCAAGGAAGTTATATTGGCTATTTAATATCATCGATAGCTTGACCAACCTCCAGGGTAAATAAAACAATAATTTTCGAAATAAATATACAAATCGTCGTTAATTTAGCTAAGTGACGTATAGGGTTAACTATCACTTAGTACAAAAAAATTTTATCACGTGCGCAGGGTGGCTTAAGAAAACATAGAAAAATATTTTTAATTTTTTTTACGATCTTTAAAAAAAGGGTAAAAACCCCTATTTTCCCTGTAAATCTCCGCCTATAATTACATCATCCAATATGGCTTCGCAACGTACTGTCAGCTGGAAGTGATTTTCCGCGGTGTTGCCGTTGTTTTAGGAAGGATGAAAATACCTTTTTACTCAAACAAATGAAAAAATACATAAATAACAATCGATTTGAATCTGTACAGCTGCAGCGCTATTAGATTTAACCGAGATTCGCCCGGATTCCCCTTGCCTTAGTTTGAAATTTGAAAACAGGATAGGTATGAATCCCGAGACTCGTCTCGAGCTCGTATCCGGACTGGTCCCTGCGGTTCTATTTCGGTCACGACGGTCACCAATAGTCTCGCGGAGAGCGGAGTACCGCGTGACACCACACGCCGTCTCCCTTAATACCTTGGCAGCTCCTCTGATGAATTCTTGTCCACCATCTAACTTCTCCTGAAGCCTCGGCGCTATGAATTAAGCTACGTATCGGCCGGGTCGAGTTGATGAAAATACTTGGACAACTCGTCGGACAGTTGTTGTCCTCCTACCAAGGAATATTTGGGCGGCAGCTGACGTTGCCTCAGACCCCCTGGCGATCGTAGTCGTATAATAGTACGGCTCCGGCAGCGTCCGCTCTCCACCGCGTCAAGTCAACCCGCTTAATTCCTCGTCGGGCACCTCGTTTCGACTGCTCCCCGCCTGGCGGGCGGACGGCGACGGCGGACCACTCCGTCCGGCGCACCGCTTCTCTTCACAACTTACTAGCTAGGCAACTGTACATACATATGGGCACGGTACAAGTAGAGGTTGGAGTGGTGCGTAATATTTACCGATATCGATGTCAATGTTAGATTAGTTGATGGCGTCTTCAAAAAAATAATTTTCATAAGCAAACTTTTTGAAAATCTCACTTAAATAAAAAAAGAATTCTGTGATTTCTTAACGCTTTGTAATACAAAGACTGAACGTCTATGTGTATTGAATCGATGCATTTATCTTTTTCGACGTCGCATCTCTAATACTGCCTGACACTTCACACTAGTTTCGCTAGTAGCCGACGGAGGGCATTTGCGAATGTAACCTCGCGTATATTAATTATTAATTAATTAAATTAATATAACCCACGTACGTTCGTGAACGTTGTACAAGGTTTGCGAAACACTGGTGTTTTGCAAGCTCGAAGGGATGGACCTGGAGGGCAAATGAATATGAACGATGTTGAGGCAGTGCTTGATTTGGTGGAAGAGCAACCTTCCATAAGCACTACAGCTATTGCAAGGAGATTGGGAATATCTCATCAGAACAAGGCAAGTAAAATAAAACCAATAAAACTGACTTGTACCAAAGACAATCCCATCTGATGGGATTGCCTTTGCTTATATCTAATACCTGTCAGTAAGGTAGGTGTTTCATAGGCATTCTACATGTTCCTTAGAAAGTAATCGTTTTTAAAAGGAAATCGGAATTTTGTGTTGAATCCTCGGATAAATTGATAGACGTTGCAACGTCGCGCTATTTCACTACCTGTCACAACCATTGACATAGGCGAAATTTTAAGACACGTCAGGCGGGCGTCCATAGGCGGCGTTCTTTGAGGGGTTTTAAACAATTTGAAAAAAAAAATTCAGGCTTAAGACAAATGTTGAAAAATTTTATTTATTTTGGCAAGTCTAATTTTTCTTTATCTGCCATAAAAAATTTTGTACTAAGTGATAGTTAACCCTGTATATGAGAAAAATGGCAATTTGACTTTTATGCACCTAAAGATAGTAATTCGAATGGTACATGGTCTCTCCAAGCGCAAATTTTAATTTTGGCGTACGTGTGGTGGTAATTTGGAAAAATAATGGCCGTGGAAGATAATCTGGAAGGTGACGATTCAGAAGAGGATTTACCGTTAAGTAGTTCAAAAAATATCAGTGAAATAAGCAGTGTTATACAGGATGTCCTGATAATAATGGCCCATAGAACAACTGCATATATTTCGAGCCAAAATATTACAACTGAGGCTAATATGCCTTATAGAAATGTTGTTCATTTAAGAGGCGTTGAAGTTAATTTTTTGAAATTGAAATATGGCTACATCTTCCAAAGTAATCAAACTACTGAACTGAAATTTGGTACTATTGTGTTTTTGGGGATTGAGAATAAGCCAATTTCTACGTATCTCACAGAGGGAGCCACCTACACTGTTTTTGGATGGAGCTTTTACTCCTAACCTTTTTGAGGTTATCTTTTTGGTGTTGCAGGTCCATCATTTTAGTGTGCCCCAAAACACCTGTTAACTCCAACATTCTACACATAAAATTTTTATCTACCGCTTTCAAATGTTTCAGATCAACTGTAGATTCAAAATGAAGAAAAAAATGCCAAGTTGGCATTGGTCAAAACATCATTCGTTTTCTTGTTTTCTTGCCGAGTTTCAATCCCATTTTTGGTACATTGTTTATGGGGATTTTTTCTCACTTTAAATGGTACAGTTGATCTGTAACATTTGAAAGTTGGAGTCGTCAGGTGTTTTTTGGGGCAGATTTTGTCAATTTCAACGAAAAAGGTTGATTTTATCATTATGAAACAAGAGTATCTTTTTGGTTACAGAATGAACAGATGCACTAAAATGATGGACCTGCAAGTCAACAAAATAACCTCAAAAAAGTTACGAGTAAAAGCGGCATTCAAAAACAGCGCAAGTGGCACCCTCTGTGATATACGTAAAAATTGACATCCAGAGAACTGGACAACGTGTCACTTAATGCCACCATTGTCAGCAGCTTGGGCATACCCAAACAACCTGCTCTGCTAAACCAAAATGTCTGAAGTGCCCAGGCAATCACCTCACATTTAGATGCGATTTATCTCGCGAAATACCTGCGAATACTGCACACTCTAGCAAGTTTGCGCATCTATCTATCTCATGTGCCATAGCGGCTGCCTCTAGTTCCCTCCCTACACCGCTACTGCAACTATTACAAGAATAACAAAAATTTACCGAAAAGCTAGGGTAATTGTCTAGTAACTGTCTATTAACACTACGGATTTAATCCCTTATCATCTTTTTAATGGACGACACAATAAACCAAGAACTTACAATTATAACGTGGAATGCTTACAGCATTCTTGACAAGCAAATAGAGTTCTCACATACCTGTTGGACAACCACATTTACATCGCTTTAGTACAGGAAATGTTCTTAAAGCCCTGTAAAAAGATCAAAACCTAGAGTATACATCCTTAAAAATACAGGAACGTGATTCCTCACTTGTACTCTACTCAGTTTACAGCCCGGCCTCTCACGATTTTGAAATAAATGAGTTGGTGAATATTTTTCCTTATGATCTTCCCCAAAAATTGTAATAGTTGTGGCGGGAGGTGATTATAATGCTAACCATAGCTCTTGGTCCCCCTCCCGCAACAACAGGGTGGGTCGATTAATCTATAACTATGTGAATACCTCCAACACAGATTCTAGCACCAGTAGAACCCACACATTTTAAGCCACCTTAACTAACGTTAATTTTTATGTATGTATGCGCGCATGTATGAATGTAACAGAACTGGTCTGATTAGACCACAAACGTAAGCCTACCTAACTAGAAAACAGGCAAAAAGCGCAAGTGCGCTGACCTGCATAAAGATAAAATACTACTGCCGTTTTTGTTTTCATGGCATTCATGGCACGCCTGATTTGATTGCTATGTTTCAACATGCCAAGGATGGAGGATGATGACCAAGTTTATTTTTCTAACGGAAACTAATAGAATTCAGTGAAATCTAAAATATCTTATTTAAATATATTTTTTATATATATTTAATATTTGTTTTCGAACACACTGTATGAGCTAGACTGGCTATAGTAGGTAGGTCTATAAAATGATACGAAAGGTATTGAAACTATTTTCGAAAAAAGATCACCAAATATGCCCTGTGGTTTATACAGGGTACTCAGGAAAATCCAACATTTTGGAACTTTGGCCAAACTTTGTATAAAGGGTTTTCAACTATTATGGCCAATTCGATAACACTGTCCATTTTATTATTTAAAAAATGACTAATATGGATTACTTGATTTTTGGGTGTTGCCTTTTAATAAAATTAGGCCATAGCAATAAGGCTATTCAAAAAATTCTCTTCGAGCACTAGGTATAGGTTCATTTTTTTAAAATAGGAAATTGTCTCGGCTCGAGACAATTCATTACCCAGTGACAGAATTCAATATAATTTTGTTAAGCGTTGGTTAGACACAAATAAGACAGTGAGGTGGCAGCTGGTTTAATGAAAAATAACCGCCCAGTCGGTGCGTTATTTGTTTTAACCCCATAGAGCCAACCCTTTTGGGATGACCTTTCCAACTAATGCCCATATATTGCGCTAATCCGACAGCTGGTCAAGCAGATTGCGACACACTGTTGCCTTAAATTCATGCATCCTATCTTCATTCGGTAGTCTTTAGTTTTCGTCGGCTACTGGAAAATATTTTAACCAAAAATAATGCCTTTAAAGTTGTTTTATCGTGCCTTTAATGAACGGTTTTATCGTGCTTATAATGAACGGTTTTCTAATCTACTCAATATAAGGCTTGGTAGTTAAATTGTATGTTTCGGTGTTCTATTTACTACGATGACGTAGAAAGGCCACATTTTTTCTTTTGTATTATTGTAAAATTTCGAGTTTAAATTCCATATTTCGACTTTAAACTCGAAATTTCGTGTAGAAATTTGAAATTTCGACTTTAAATTTAAAATTTCAACTTGAAACTCGAAATTTCGAGTTCAAACTTGAAAACTCGAATTTTCGACTTTAAACTTGAAATTCCGAGTTCAAACTCAGGTGTTCCATTAGTGCGTATGGACTGATCCTAGCTTCTAGGTTTTTTGATACCAATGCGATGGAGGGGTACATTTTGAAAGGGTAGGTAGTACTATTCTAGTTTTAGGTCCTGTTATTAGTCGTCGCATTTACCTACATCTATATTATACAAAGGTGATGTATAGTTGTACGAATCACGTTTAAACGTGCTTTATGCTATCCAACGATGCCAAATTGTAAGGGATTATTTTCAATAGTTCCATCAGAAACCTAATTTGAATAGGAAAATTTACTAAAATGTGTATTTACTATATTGATCATAGCATTGACTATAGTATATGCAGGAAATTCTTCAAAGTAGTTAGGTACGCAGTAAAAGCTATTTAAGTAACACCCTGCATTATTTGAACCATTCAAGTGTTATGGAAAAGATATAGGTGTTTTATTTCCTACTAACACTTACAAAACCATGTTTAAAGAATTTACATTGTTCATGCAGTACCTAGCTGCTTACAGGACATGTTTTAGATGTTTTTAAAATATTTTGTTTTACTTACTTCGTCTGCTGATGATTCAATGCACAGAAGATTTGCTGATTTTCAATTGGAAAATATCTTCGATTTGGTAAAGTTGGGTATAGATTCAAATATGTCCCGCCGATCGAGTCCAAATTTTGCGTGGTACCGTGGATCAGCAAGGGCCTTTTGCATATGAAAAAACTTCTAAACTGAAAATCACTTTCGATCGTTGTCGAATTCAAGTGGCATATCGAAAATGCAGCAACGTCGTTCGCGGTCGGCTCTTGGATAGATGAGCGCAGTAGCCTGCGCAAACTATAGTTTTTTTTTTATTTTTTTTAGGTCGAATACATTTGCTGTTGGTATTGTGACATTATAAAAATATGTAAAAATATGTTCACAACCAGCGATAAAAAATTGGTTTAATTAATGAACTCCGTGCGATATGGACGACATTAACCACTCTTAATGCACAGGGTGGCCCATCCAAGCGGAAAAAGTGTGTTACGAGGAGACAGGTTAACATAAAATCGTCATTCAAAAAATTAGTTTGTAGTAAAAATTAAGGGGAATTCTATAGTGTACCCGAATTTTGTATAAGGGGGTCGGTAAAAAAGTTGTCGCGAAAAAACATTTATTGCAAAATAAAAAAAATAAAAAACTTAGAGTTATAGCGGAAATAAAAGTGATTTTCTCTATTTTACACCTTAAACATTTAATTTAACCAGTATAGGATTCCTTTTTTAATTCTGAATCCAACTATATATAACTTGACCTATTTATCTACAATCGTTTCCGAGATATTTACCAAAGAAGCTTTATCTGGTCTCATGGTCAGTGTCTGATGTTCGATCCTAATTTATAACAAATCATGTCAGCCATGATAATAAAACTGACAATCAAGTATGTTCTCAATTCAATATTCTATCTACATCTACTATAGTAGAATGGGCCTTGTTCACTCAATCGAATTTCGATATTTCTTACTACTAGAATGAAATTAATCTAAGTCTTTAATAAAATCTCCTTCAGCATCTTTCTCGGCAATACCTAATTTTGTTATTAACTAAAAAAATATATAAAAATGGAGCAATGAAATTGCGTTTGCGACGTTGCCGGTTAGGTATACTAGTAATCGAAGCCCGAAAAATTCGATCTCCCTTCTAATCTCTCAGACGTGCACATTGAATCGAAATCGATTCTTTAGAGAAAGACAGTTGTATAAATTAAATTCAATTGGTCTTGTAATAAGGATGGTTCTAGGCATTTATTTAAAATTATCATTATTGTTGAAGAACTGAAAAAAGTGATAGATCCCGTAATTGAAAGAAAGAAATATTTTGGTCACCCGGAAAACCTTTTGATAGCCATGTTAGGGGATGATAGAAACACATTCGAGAGTTAGCTTTAAGAATAATTGTAAAAAGAAGAAGATCAATGGCAAAAACCAACGATGTCAGAATATTTCCAGCTAAGAAATTCACTTTTGATTGTCAAGATTATGCATGTATAGTTGACTGACAAAATGTTGTTATAAACCAGATTTATTCAGGTTTGGACACCTTACAAGTTGGTGATCATTCTGCAAGTAACTTTTAACTCAAAAAAGGTAAAAATATTGCGATTTTGGTATATTATTAAATTAGTTGATATTGCGAGGTTATTTTTTATTTCTTTTTATGGCCTCAGCTCTTTTCGTGCAATCTAGCCACTATGGGACATTCGCCACCTTTTTATAATTTTTGGGGATAAATCCTAAACCTAAAGACAAACACACAACACCCAGGGCATTGCTGCGGTGGGAATCATGCCCACAAAACATCCACCCACTCGTGCAGCACCGCACCGCTCCCTGCATGATATTAAGGTCATGTTTTTCTGAATAGAATTTCCTGGAGTTCGACCAATTAAATTTTGTTTTAACACATTAAAATTTTTTTATTTATTATTCGTCTCCGGCAATCCTTTTGAAAGCATATTTACATATTTTTCCACAAATGCTTTCCCCACACACCAGTACTATTATATAATTTAAAAAAAAATTAAAAAAAGAAAGAATTTTGAACACATACAATGAAACTATGGAAAAACAAAGACTAGTTGAATAAGAAAATTATTACAAGAAAGAAAGAACAAAAGGAGGAGGGACTCTTAAAAATAATAAGTTAGTAATATATACTTATTATTATTTAAGGTGAATTTTAAATTATGAAAAAAAAAACTATCCTAGATACCTGATGATGGCAAAAATGCTGAAACATGTGTAGTGTCATGTTTTTAATAAATAAAAAAATTTTAATGTGTTAAAACAAAATTTAATTGGTCGAACCCCAGGAAATTCTATTCAGAAAAATTAATAAAAACGACCAGGAAGAAAAGTTTTGTTATTAAGGTCATGTGTTATAAATATCTATTTGGCTTTTGCCACAAAATATAAGTTAGGTAAATTTTTTTCTTCTTCAGTCTTCACAAATCCCAAATAGAAACATATCGATATTGCCGTAAATCGTGTCAACGTGGAAAAACAGTAGTCAATCAGCTTTTTGGGCCCCTGACGTCACGGGCACAAGAAATTTGAATTTCAAAAATATTTTTAGGGCATTTCCCGGCCGAAAATATTATAAATTAAAATATTAAAATATTTTCGTGTTTTATTTACTATTAAGATTCATAATCAACAATAAAAAACGTGTGAAACATTTATTATTAATACTATTTCTCCGGTTGTATATTCCCTTTGTGTTCATCGCAGAAAAAAATATATTTTTTAAAAATCCAGATCCACCTCTTGCAAAATAATTTTAATTAATAATAATTGTTTGACAATATTCCAGCCTTTTTTGAAGGCTTTAAATTTGTTTAATTTCATTACCCTTTGTATTGTAGACCGGGGAATTTGTCTCTCGCTGCATCTCTCTGTGATTTTTCGTTATTTTGTCTTAAATAATTTAAAATTGCTCCTCAATTTTTTCTATATTGCTAATTACACCTCCTGTCGATCTGAGTCTTCGATACAGCTTACATATAAATGAAGCACTCGGAACGTTTCTATTTGGATATTTACGAGAATACTCCCTCAAAGTTTCTACGTATCTTTTATCATTTTTGATAAAGACCTCTAAAACATTACAGCATTATTCCTTCAAAAACATTTTTTTAAACTGTAACTAGTAACAGCTTTAGCAACAAAATTTTAGACTAATCTGACAGGTAAATAGAAATATTGAATTTACAGCCTACTTGTCAGTTTTATTATCATGGCTGACTTTATTTGTCATACATTTGGTTTTATTCTTTCTTTGGCCTCTCGGATCGAACATCAGGCACTGACCATGGGACCATGTATATAGTTTGATGGAGATTCTCTGATAAATATCTCGGAAATGGTTGGAGATAAAAAGCTCAAATTAAATATCGTTGGAATCAGAATTAAAAAAGGAATCCTATAATGGTTAAATAAAATGTGTGTTGTAAAATAGAGAAAATCACTTTCATTTCCGCTATAACCGGGAGTTATTTCTAAAAACTAAATATTCAGGAATAGTACTTAAAATGTTCTCTAATGGTTGCGTAGGTAAAAAATTATTTTTTTTATTTTGCAAAAAATGTTTCTTCGCGACAACTTTTTTACCGACCCCCGTATGCAAAATTTGGGTACACCATATCGAATTCCCTTTAATTTTTACTACAAACTAATTTTTTTAATGACGATTTTATGTTAACCTGTCTCCACGTAACACACTTTTTCCGCTTGGATGGGCCACCCTGCGTACAAACTACTATATACCTGGAATCTTCAACTTGAACACCTACATACCTAGATAGGTACGGTACCTACAACATATTTTGTCATTTTTCAAATGATAAAAACGATTTCTTCGTATCATAAGCTTCAGTTTTTGGGTTAGTTAGTACCAGGGACTCTTTAAAGTAAGGGGACATAGCATTAGGTATATTTTCCAAAGTGATGCCTATTCTTTCATCATTCTAATAGTATCAGTGATGCCAAGTATGCCATTTTATTGGAGAATCTATGAATATAACAGGTACTTTCATTGTTAGTAAAAATTAATAACGGTTTCCATGATTTCTAAAGATTAGACTTGACAATGTTGTGTCTACAAGTGAAGAATATGGCAACTGTCAAATGAAACAAATTTATTATGACCGCATTACCTTTAATTGACACACCTGAGTATCTGGAAGTTAGAAAACTTAAAAATTGTGAATTATGATGGGAAATATTTTGCCTCCTTTAGAATCTATGGCACTGGCATGTCACATAAAACCTGATGGCAGTTGGACACTGACATATAACATAACCTTGTACCAGCCCCCTTGTGGTCTCCTTGGAGTCTATAGAAAACAAACTTCCCCTCAAGGCTTCACTTTTCCTATGTGATATAGACTGTGACATGCTGGGTCCCCTTATTTTAAAGAGTCCCTGGTTAGTACAATCTGAAGAGCTGTGCGGGCAGTTTTACAAATGTTTTTAAATATGAAAAAATATGAAAAGGTTAAATTTTATGTGATTTTATCCAATATGTAAGCGTTGATATTAACTTGGGCAGTTAGTTACGATGATTCAGTTGTCCCTTTGCCCTTGCTAACTCGCCTAATTATGGCCAGATACAATAAAGCAACTGTGGAAAATTCCTCGGCGAAAAGTAATAAACGAAGACAGATCGGCGTTGCTTATTAGCGCGATTCGGTCGGGCGTTCGGGTCCCACATCCCAAGGCCGACTAATTGAATCTTTTCCGCAATTCATCTTATTCCCTGACTTTTTAGGGCGTGTTTGCGCCTTTTTCGCGCGGCAAATTGAATTAAACCGTACGTTGTTTTCTCCTCCTCGATTAGCCGATTAAGCTGTTCTATAGTTTAAAGTTTTTCCTAGAAGGCTAGGACGATATCCATTAGTTAGATGGGATTGTGAAATTTAAAACCCGCACTTTAAAAGAATTGGAACATATCGGGGGTGGGTATAATGTAGCAATGAAAACATAATATATATTGTTGTTCTACAAACAAAGTTGTAGATGCGTTGGTAATGTGAAGAATATACAAAATAAGTTAACATTTGATCATGTCGGAAATTTCCAATTACCTACTTTGTTTCTTCACTTATTATGAGCACGTAGGTGTGCTCCAAGAATCGAGACCTGTTCATAGCTTATATGCACCACCAAGTTTTAGAGGGTAAGTATGCCAGTAAATTCATATGAATTTTGAGGTAAACATACACTTTAATGAATTAATCATACCATCTATAATAACGTATTATCAAAACTTATCTGTTTACCTAGAGACAGAAAATATAGTTCCACAACAGAGGGTTGTTTAGTATGGCATCTTTAAAACGGACACCAACTTATGACTCAAAAAAACACAGAAGTTGTTTTCAAATATTTTTTTAGAATGGCATCTCGTGAAGTTGTAGAATATCTATGACATGCAGTAGTGGATTTGCACAATCAATAGACTCAAAAAATAATATACCTACTTAAAAGTTGGAGTCCATTAAGGAGCTTTCAGAAAAGGAGACATAGACAGAAAACGACAGATATATGTTGAAAGTGACCGCCCAAAAAGGCTCCATTTTGTCGGAAAATGCCACCTTAAATTATTGTTGTTAATACATCTGGAGACGTGAAATTAATCATGTTATAAATTAGAGCTAATGTCCGCAATCTCAGTTGTAGAGGGCGAAGCTACTTTTGTCTGAAGGCAGAAGTAAAATGTAGCTATACATACATGTACGTGATTGCGTCTATCACTCCCAACAATGACCAATATGATGACATTTTAAACAAATATAACGACGTTTTGGAACATATCTCCGAAGAGTTTCAGTTTTCGGAGATCTCCATTGATACCTTTAATGACACTTTTCGCAAAATTAAGTTCCAGGCCAAAGGATCTGACGGCATATGTATCAAGATGTTATCACTTGTGTTTCCTCAGCTTAGTGCATGTGCTACCTACATTGTTAATTTTTGCCTTTAAAATGGAGTTTCTCCATCCGCCTGGAAGGATGCTGACGTAGTGCCATTTCGAAAGGTTAATAATCCTTCTCATTATTCTCAGTTTAGGCCTATTAGCATTCTACCTTCGTTTCCTAAAATAATTGAAAAGTTGTACATAACCAAATAATTAGCCATTTAAATAAATTCTCTATTATCCCGAGTATACAGTCTGGTTTCAGGGAGAAGCATAGCACGTCTACTGCTTTGCTGCATGTTATGGATGACGTTTTTAGAGCTTGTGATGAAGGGTTATATACTTGCTTGGATTTCAGTAAAGCCTTAGACACTTTAGATCATTCAAACCTTCTTAAAAAACTGCATTTTTTTGGTTTCAGTGAGATTTGTATCACTTTCTTTCAAAAATTATTTAAGCGATAGGCGTCGAGTAAATATCTGCAATAATTATTGAAATTTTCAGTCTACCTGTGGTGGCGTGCCTCAGGAAAGTATACTGGGACCCATTCTAATCTCTGTTTACACTGCCGATTTCTATGCTAGTTCCATACCCTCCTAAGAGTTAGTACTAAAAAGTTACACCACCACCAGCGTCGGGTTTCGGGGGGGGGGGGGGGGGGGGGTGTGAAAAGGGCAGGAAATTCCTATTTTTCACAGTTTTGCGTGAATATCTAGTAAACTATGAGGTTTAGCGCAAACGTCATCCTATACGCAAATGATACACATTAAATTCCGAACAAGAATTGTTATAAAATAACGAATGGAAATCAGAACGCTATAATGAATGAGGGCAAAAGTGAGTACAAATTAACTAAGGCTTCTAACTTGTATTGGACATATTTACAGTCATATACTTATGAGGTTATGTTGTGACAAAAAATAACAATCTATGGGTGCAATATGTATCTATATATGCATAGATATATCTATATATATTCGACATACATTATTTAGTTACCAATTTATACTGTAATCATTTTAAGTTTTTTCAACAAAAACTACGTGAAATAAAAACAAAGAAATCTTTACCCCTCCATATCATGGAAACCGTTCACATTACCTTAATTCTGTATATAACAATTCTTGTTCGGAATTTAATGTATATCATTTTCGTATAGGATGACGTTTGCGCTAAACTTCATAGTTTACTAGATATTCACGCAAAACTGTGAAAAATAAGAATTTCCTGCGTTTTTACCCCCTCCCCCCGAAACCCGACGCTGGTGGTGGTGTAACTTTTTAGTACTAACTCTTAGGAGGGTATGGAATTATTTCGCGCTAGAAAGAACTTTTTTTTTGGATGTTTGGGTTTTGGCCCAATTTTACTCTACTATATGTATACACCAATATCCAGACGACACCAAATCATATTACTCATTTCCCTTGTCTGATTGTTTCTTAGAATGTTCTCGCATAAACTTTGACCTGCATTCGATCACCAAAATTGCTGCTGCACATCGGCTAATGCTCAATGAAACCAAAACCAATGTCATTGTATTTGGTAATAAATGGGATCCCAACTTCGTTATAAAGTTAAAAAATGGTACAATACTTAATTACTCCGCTCTTGCAAGAATCTTGGAGTATATATCTATAGTGATCTTCGCTTTGAGAAACATGTGGAACACCTCTTGCAAAAATCTATTGGTGAAATTGCTTCACAGGGATATATTAGATCCTAATATCTTCTTATCTCAGCTGTCTTACTGCGATGTACTCTACTGCTCCGCCTTGACTGCTGACAATAAATATACACTGCAAAAATTTCAAAATAGTTGCGTTCGGTTTGCTTATGGCCTAAGGAAGTTTGATCATATTTCGGAAGGTTTTAAGCGCTCTAAATGGTTAAACCTTGATGAAAAATATTTGCTTCATATGGCTTGTATAGAACTCCACAGTATCTTTACATTAAATTAGTCACTCGTTCCGACATTCTATCACTTGGTACAGGTTTTGCTGATCTGTTTGAGGTCCCCAGACACCGTACCGCAAAGTTTGAGAGATGCTTCTCATACAATTCCACTAAAGTTTTTAATAATCTCCCACAGCTTATAAGGTATTTTTATTTTTACTTTATCACGTGAATTGTTTGAATTATATTATTTTTTTTTTATTTTTCTACTCGCTTTTGGTACTATGTAAACACAGTAAAGGCATGTTATTATTATATTATTATTATTATTTAGTGTCCAAGGACCCCCACATAGGATAGGATCTGTTTAATCCAAACACAGTGTTTTTGACACCTTGAATAGTACTTCTCGTACTCTGTGCTAACAAAGGAAGGTTAACTGATTGTATGTGTTGCTGAAAAAAATAAGCTTGAAAATGTTTATGTTGCGCCACTTATTCTGTCACCATTTTCGAGAAAATGCATTCAGTTTATCCGAGTAGATATATCACATTGCAGCGAGCTAGGTACCTACTTCATGTTAAATGTATAGAATATTTCTGGTTTTATCGCCTTGTTTAGTTTCGCTTAGCACAACTTCTGCCGAGACTTCTGCGCTAAGGGACCTAGTGATCAATCCTCGTCTCTGACGGCTTAACATATTCATATTCGCATATTTTTTCCAGCTTTTATCTACTGTACCAGTAGCCCCGGTCCCCCATTATGCGCGGAAGATCGTTCCAGCACGGCATTCGATGACATCACCTGAATAATAATTAATGCAACGCACATTATTAAAAGACCCACATGTCCTTTAGAAGTTCGACTTTATCTAAATTATTTTATGAAATTTGCATTCCCGACTCCCGTTGCAACCGACGCTACAGCTTCATGAGGACATAAAGGTGTTCTTAATGTTAAATTACAAAGCCAAGTGATGCTGCTGAAACTGAATGCTTTATTTTTAGAGAAATGGATCTATGGACCAAAGATCTGTTAATCCCATTGTTGACAACAATATTAAATATTTCTATTAATCAAAACTACTTTCCGTGGAACAATCACCAGGGCTGCAAAATAGGCGAGAAAATTGCGGTTGTCGTCGTAAAAAATCATCCTGTAAACAAAATGTTACCTTATTCATTATGTGCGAAATTATTGTCAGGTGGCTCCTGTAAGAATTTGCCAATAAAAGTTCAAGCTTTTCTTGATTTTTATCGTAATAATATTTTCGTTAGAAGTTTGTTGGAACAAGTTTTCTTCGTCGAACTTGGAATCTTCTTATATTGAAAATTGTCTAGATACCTAAGAATGAATAAAAAATATTACCTACCTAGGTAATATTTTTTATTCATTCTTTTAAATTTCCTGGGAATCAACAAATATTCCAACTGATCTTCCATTAATCTGTATAAAAAACAATGGAAAAATATCCAACCGTTCACATCTTTAACTATCGAGTCATTCATTGAGGGTATATTATTTTGTTTAAATTCGATTTTAATTTAAAGAAAAAATTTATTCACAAAGTTTTGGTACAGCACTATTGCAAATTTATTTTTAGAATTTGAGACAGAAGTTATTAAAAATCTTAATAACAAACCATTATATTACAAACGTTTTGTTGATGACAATAAATGCATTTAACAATTTTCATCCTCGTCTCCAATTTACTATAGAAAAAGAACAAAACAATTCTTTAAATTTTCTCGATTTAATGATAATGATAACATATAATTCAAATGGAAATATTGAAACAAATTGGTATACAAAACCATTTTGATCAGAAATATACCTAAATTTTAATTCAGATGTACCTAATACGTATAAAAAAATGTAATAAACAGTCTCACAGATAGAGCAATAATTCTGTCAAACCCTAAATATCATAAGGTTAACATTAATAAAGTATAAAAAAGTTCTTTATAAAAATAATTATCCGCCTTTATTTTATAATCCTATCATAAATAAATGAATAAATAATATAAAAAATAGACAAAATTTATCCAGTAATAATAGCAAAATAAAGAAAAAAATATTTTTCACTTCCATATGTTAAAGTGAACTCTGAAGCTATTGCAAAAATTATCAATAAACACAATATATCAATTGGTCATAAACCAAATAATAAAACCGAAACTTATTTTTCTTAATTAAAACATACAACTGAAAAAGGTTTACAACCAAATTTAATATATAAATTTAACTGCCAACAATGTCCTTCGATCTACATAGGATAAACAAAACAATACCTTATCAAAAGGTTATTAAAAACATAAAAATGATATAAAAACGGCAACCAATTCTCTTCTGACCTTAGTCAACACACTATAAAGGAAAAACATTCTTGTGATTTTGAAAATACTGAAATTTTAAACTTTGAATAAGATTTCACCACAAGAAGTTATCTTGAAATGTATTACATCAATAAGAATGAAAATAAAATTAACACAAGAAATAATTTAAACATTTTTTTCTATCGAGAGGGGTCAAGTCTGGGCTTCTGGAAGGCCAAAACCAATCCACTCTACAAAAGTGTCTTCTAAATGCCTCTTGACAGCTTTTGATTTATGTGCTGTTGCCAAACAATATTCGGCTCATTTACTTGATTCCATACATCAGAAATTTCTTCTTTTAAGAGCTGTAAATATTTTAGTCCAGTTAAACCACCTTCAAAAAATATTGGACCAACTTGTCATTCCGAAAAATACTATACCAAACATTTATTGAAGTTCGACCTTTGTCGTTGAATTGAAATAAACTCGTGTATTTTCTGATGACCAATAGTGAGTCTTTCTTCTATTAAAACGACACATGTTGCTTCATCAGTCCACAATATACCTATATGTAGAATCTGTAATAGTAATAACCGCAGGAGTAGCAGTAGAATAGTAATGTCTAGTAGTATAGTGTAATTTTTATAGTGATAATTTACAAGTGATAAAAATACGCACCTATAAACTGATCATTTTCCGCTTGCCTCTCCCACACTAAACGGCAATATTCTCGCATTCTATAATTATCATTTTCATACATATATATGGTCTAAACTTATGCATTTTCAATACTCTCTGGACTGAGCTCCATTTTTTAAACTTCCAGTAATTCACAATTTGTTATACCTAAATATTATATTTAAAATACGTGTTATGAGGAAGGACTCTCCTTAGGTAGATATATTCCCGCGTATCCACGCCTTGTACGCTTCGCATTCTTTTCGCAACAAACATAACATTCAACAATATCGTTTTTTCACTAATATTATAACAATAATACAGGATGATTTTTTAGGACTACCACCGCGACTTTCTCGCTTATTTTGCGTTCTACAAAAAGAAACGTAAGGAACAAAAATGTGGCAATTTTGGACAGGTAAGTGGTGCTGAAAAATAAATTGACATCCATGGCCAACTTGCCGCGCAATATAAAAAAACCTCAAATAGAGAACAACAATTAATAGCCGGGAATGTTTATTTTTAGAGACGCAGGAAAACTTTTAAATTGAAAATTGATGGCGCTGAGAAGCTTTATTGATCCAGGTGCTCAGATAGTTTCAGCAAATTACACAGGGTCTTCGGCTCTCTCGAGGGCATGAAAATTTTTGTCGATTTGAAGTTTTTTTAGCACAGCGCGAAAAGTTGGGCGCGAAGACCCATTTCTTTTTTAACGTCGCCTGGCTGACCAAAATTGTCATATTTTATTTTCTTACGAATTTTTTGTGCGGCCCAAAATAAGTGACAAAATCGCTTAATAAGAAATAAACAAACAAAAAATAATAGCCTCAAAAGAGCCGAAGACCCTGTGTAATTTTCTGAAACTATCCGAGTGCCCATTACATAAAGCTTCTTAGTGCCATCAATTTTCAATTTGAAAGTTTTCATCTATGTCTTAAAATAAACCTGCTACGGCTATTAATTGTTTTGTTCAATCTGAGGGTTTTTTTATATTGCGCGACAAGTTGGCCATGGATGCCGATTCTTTTGAAGCACCACTTAGCTGTCCAAAATTACCACATTTTTGTTTCTTGCGTTTTTTCTGTAGGGCTCAAAATAAACGAGAAAATCGCGGTGGTAGTTCCAAAAAAATCATCCTGTATACCACGATGTGGTAACACAAAAATTATACCTGGTACAAACTGTCAAAGTCTAGGGCTATAGACCAAACTTTCTACTACTTTCGACAGATCATCACGTAATTCCAAAATACTTAGTGTTTATTCTTCTGCAATTCACGTAATGGCCTGTGTATACGATTTTCTTCATGAAAATTTTATGTTATGACAACCAATAATAGCTCTGTTAATATGACAAAACTGCCAAATATTGACCGCACAGGGAATTCCTTGAGAAAAGAACGTAAATATGGTACTAAACCAGGATATTTAAAATATGGGACATTTTAAATGTCAGAAACTGACATACCTATAACCACAGAATATCACTCTATAACCTATAATAAGCCGCCATTTTTTTCGTCGAGTAACGTAACCTCAGTCCGTAAACAATAATGAAATATGAGCTTTGATATTATTTTAGTCAGGCTGCCATGTATTTTATAATGAAGTTCCAAATAGAAAATTCCTGGAAAACTTGTATTTTAATAATTAATTCTTCCACTATACCATAGACTAACGAGTAATATGACTATAGCTTTGTCTGACATAATCTCTTGACCTTGAAAACTGACATTGACTGTAACAGTCGGAAAACTTATGAGAGATAAGTACTTTATATTATTTTGTTACCTAAGTTTTTGATTCTCCTCAGTAGCGTACTTATCAGGTGTATACTTTAATAAGTAACTAGCTATACGCTATACCTAATAATAGTTAGATATTTTACAAGTATCTAGTATATTTGGAATAAACTATAAACTTGTGGCCAACAAGAACTAGAACTACTCTTGGTCATTCTCAGCCTATCCTCGTCGAACTTTAAGCGAAAGTTTTAAATGGGTTAATAAATTTGATGTCCGGCGAGTTGGTGCCTTCCTTGTCGCAGTGGAGGTCTGGGGAGGCATTCATTAATCTGCACTGACAGCGCGGTGCTAAGTATACAACATACCGCGGAGGTAATTAACGGTGATGGGGCGTGATAGGAAATTCGACCTCTCTCATGCGATTTCTGCAACCGGAATTTTCGGAAATTTTAATAGTGCGAGGTAGAAGAAACATAGCATTTTGGGCCCACAGCTGGTCATGATAACCAATACACTAGGCAATCTTTCATATGCTTCTAGTATTGTTTACGTAAAAATTCTCTAAAACACTTTAAATTTTTGAAAAACTGTTTGCAGATTTGGAAACAATTTCGATGTAACTCGATGTAGGTATTCTTAGAACTGCAGATTTATTATTTATTAGTAACAACTGAAATCATTTAGAAATGGAGCAGGTACCTACTGGTATAGCAAAAATTAAATAATAAATCTTTTTCATAATTTTTTTGTATATATTTTTAAATGTAGGGGGTCAATTTAGCTATTTTTTTACTTTTTTTGTCCAGGAAATAATAATAATCCTCACCCCCACAACACTTCAAACTAGAAGTATCCCAGAAGCAACTGAATGCTTGTGCAGGGCCAAAAACAATAAGATACTTATTCAATTTGCCGCTAGGGCCATGATGTCACGGCCCTAGAGCAGTGATTAGCTGAAATATTGTGTTTCTACAACCTGTATTGAGAAAATACCGATTTGGTTTTAACTCCGATCAAATATGTGGGAGGGTTTTAACGTTTTATGATCTCTGGCATTTAGACTTTTGACAAATGTCACGCGCGGTTTAATCTTATACTATTTTCACTAGTAATCGCCCTAGTGCTTGAATTATTGCTGGAAATTTTTCGCGTACACGAATTTTCTAAAAAATATACTTTAAATATAAAAATATACTATACTTTTTTTTGTTATTAAAATTCGTGAGTATCGGTCATAATATTTATTCTTTTTTTATATTATGACCGATACTCACGAATTTTAATAACAAAATACACTCTACGGTCAAGAAAATTGATTTATATAAAAAAAATACTATACTTTTTCATTGCAAACAACTTTCTCTTTTCTAAAAAAATTCGTGTTAGAGAAAAATTTCCGGATATTAATTCAAAATTTTTGTCGGGTATCTAATTGTAACAATGTCACATTATAATAATGACATTTGTCAAAAAAAATTCCGCTGTAATCACCTCCTGCTGCCTATAGTCCGGGAAAGCTAGACATAAAAAGATGGAATAAGCGAACTTTTTCGCTCTCAGATTTTCTTATAGAAAAGTGTAGGTTTTGAGGTCAGAAAACATATGTCACACACGCTACCACCAGCAACATACAGCGTTTTGAGATATAGACATATTGTTTATACGATTTTTTGCGTTTTTTTACTAAAAGCTGCTAATATCTTTAAGAAGATGCATTTTCGAAAAAAAGTTTCAAGTGAAAGTAGTTCAAAATTAAATTTTCTATAAGATTTCTTCTATGCAAAATTTCGATTTTCCTAATCGTTTTCCCGTAAATGCGGAAAAACCGCTTGTATATATTTTAAATGAACTACAGGTTATGTGAAAATTTATGTTTTGGAGCCAAAATAGTGGTCAATCCATTTATAAATAACAAAAGTGAATTAAAGAAAAGAAAATTGCGGAAAATTCTTGGAAAATATTACATAGTTTTCCGAGGTTTGAATATTTATGAGCATCAAACGTATCATTTTATAGGTTTTCGAGGGTGTACGTTAGGAATTAATTACGCGCTTTTTAATATTTTCTAGAAAAATCTCTTTGATTTTTTTTTACTTATACTATAACATAAATAATATAAATTATATATATATATATATATATATATATATATATATATATATATATATATATATACAGTGTGTCCCAGGATAAGTATAACGAGAGGTGTAAAAGACCAAAAATTTTCTAGCTCGAATTTGGCCATTTGGGGTCCAGCTACTTGCATAGAAAATAATTTTCAACATATTTTTAATTTTGAAAAATAAAGTAGGCCCTGGCAGGAACGATTTATTTATTTTCTGTGTAGGTTAACTGCCCTTTCTCGACAAGATATGGAAAATTTTCATTAGAAAAAGTTGCTGATAATTGGAAATTATGTCCCTATGCCAATTTTCAAAACAATTGGCCTACTTAGATTTTCGTCCATTTTATTTCTTATAGGTATAACTATCCTTGTCGTTTAAAATATCGAAAAATTTCATTAGAAAAAGTTGCTTAGAATTGAAAACTATGACCCTGTGTCCATTTTCAAAATAATTGGCCTACTTTGATTTTCATTTTCATAAAGACATTATTTCAAACAAATCATAGCAGGCCGATTGAGTCCAAATTTCGCAGTCTTGCATACTTTTTTATTCTGAATAACTTTTTCTAATGAAATTTTTCGATATTTCAAACGACTTATTGGAAATAAAGTGGACAAAAATCAAAGTAGGCCAAATATTTTGAAAATTGACACAGGGTCATAGTTTTCAATTCTAAGCAACTTTTGTCAGGGCCTACTTTATTTTTCAAAATTAAAAATATGGTGAAAATTATTTTCTAGGCAAGCAGGCCGGGTCCCCAAATGGCCAAATTCGAACTCGAAAATTTTTGGTCTTTTACATTTCTCGTTTCAATTATCCTGGGGACACATTGTATATAAAAAATAATAAAAAAAAATTAATAGGTATAATGAAAAATTATATATAATTATAAAATTTGATGACAATAGGAAAGAAAATTTTCTGGAGCTGCAAAGGTACAATGAAAAAAATATATTAGTATTAATATGAACAAATCATTTATTTATTCATTATATTTTATATTATCTTTTCCGCAATTTTCTTTTCTTGAATTCACTTTCGTTATTTAAAAATGGATTGACCATTATTATGGCTCCAAAACTTAAATTTTCACATAATCTGTAGTTCATTTAAAATATATACATGTGTTTTTTTCGCATTTACAGGAAAACGATTGGGAAAATCGAAATTTTTCATAGAAGAGATCTTATAGGAAATTTAATTTTGATCTACTTTCATTTGAAACTTTTTTCGAAAAAAATGCATCTTCTTCAAGATATTAGCAGTTTTTAGTCAAAAAACGCAAAAAATCGTATATATATATGTCTATATCTCAAAACGCTGTATGTTGCTGGTGGTAGCGTGTGTGACATATGTTTTCCGACCTCAAAACCTACACTTTTCTATAAGAAAATCTGAGAGCGAAAAAGTTCGCTCATTTTTTCATTATTTTCCTGGAGTACTAGAGCAAGTGAGAATATTTCCGGAAATTTTTTGAATTGCCATGACAACGAAGCAAAAAACGAGCCTCTGGTTGGTCAAAAAAGGTAGGCATGGAATTTTCACTAGTAATCGTCCTAATGCTTGAATTATTGCCGGAAATTTTTCGAGTACACGAATTTTCTTAAAAAA
The DNA here is from genome assembly GCA_963920635.1 of Pseudeuparius sepicola. Lineage (NCBI taxonomy): Eukaryota > Metazoa > Arthropoda > Insecta > Coleoptera > Anthribidae > Pseudeuparius > Pseudeuparius sepicola. Next base: position 59,299,886 of record OY987300.1, on the reverse strand, counting down.
AAATTTCTAAAAAAATTCGTGTTAGAAAAAAATTTCCGGATATTAATTCAAGAACGTGGGGGATTCGGTAAGAAAATACCATACCTACACGTAAATAAACGAAATTATTATCAAAATTTTTGTTGAGTAAATGTTACATTATGATAATGTCACATTATCATAATGTCATCTGTCAAAAAATTTCCGCTGTAATCACCTCCTGCTGCCTAGAACAAGTGAGAATATTTCTGGAAATTTTTTGAGTTGCCATGACAACGAAGCAAAAAACGAGCCTCTGATTGGTCAAAAAACGTAGGTATGGAATTTTCGGTTTAATATTTTTGTGGAGTTGTTTTGCAAATAATCAGTGCTGTTCCGGCTAGCATTTTGGTGCTGGAGCTAGGACATTCAAGCGTTCAAAAAGTCTCTGTGACCCTTTTGCAAAAAAAAGATTTTCATAAATTAATAAATTATACAGTGACTGGTAGAACATACGCTACATAAGCGATTTTTTTTGCGCCGAAATAAGAAACTGACTATGGGGATTCATTAGGCACTCCCGAAACCAAAATAGGACCCTAAAAACTTTACGCATATATCGCGGTATGCGGTATACGAGTCAAAAACTTAAACCACAGAATAGCCACCGCAGGCTATTCTGTGCTTAAACTTAAGAGTAAAGAACGTTTCTTTAGCGTCCTAGAGAAAAATGGTATAAGAGAAAGTTGATTGCGATGAAAAATATGGGTCCAAGGTACAAATACAAAATCATAAATCATGGACTTCTATTAATATATTTTTTATTTTTTTATCATTAGTTGCAGTTTCTTTCATTTGCCCAAGAAGGATTTTTACGTCACCATTTTCTAACAATTATTCAACCCATTTGTGCTAAATACGATACTGGCGTTTGTGCTGACTGTGGTTATTTAATTAGGAATATGAAAAACCCAGAGACCATGTTGAACAAGCAGTTTTTTTGTTGCGTTACGCGAAATAGTGGCGAAGTTTCACAACAACAGACTTCATGAATGGCTCTTTGCACACAAAAAAGTCTGCAGAATGTGCTTGGTGTGGTACTTTAAATTAAATCAACCACCTAGGCCCGGTTTTTTAGTTTTTAACTGATAATGAAATAAATAATTTTTTAATAGAGGGCAATGATTTTGTATTTGTCTATACTTTTTCATTTGCAAACAACTTTCTCTTACCATTGTTCTCCACGACACTACGACGCAAAATAAGGGTAGGTAACCTACTTTCCTCTTGTGCCGAGTTTTTGGTTTCAGGACATTGTTTCTGTTTAGGAACATATAGGACATTGTTTCTGTTTAGGAACATAGGAATGAACATATGATTTTGTAACAAATGACCAAGCTGACAATTTTGAATATTGTCGAAAGCGCCAGTATTATTGGGTTTCCCATTTGCTGCAAATTTCGCGGTAGCTATATTTAATGTATAGGTACTTTCAAAAGTTTGGTCAATACAAAATTAAAAATTATTTATTTTTCCAAAAATAATAGTCTTTCCTTAAACCACGGGATGTGTGTTTATATTTTATTAATAGGAAAAACATGTTGTTTAGATTTCGTGAAAATGACCTATTTATGTACAAAGTATTAGGAACCACCTGGTTATAATATTATATTTATTTGTTTGATTTTGGCCATACTTTGCCGTTTTTTATGTAGATATAAATGTTTTAATGCGTTATTAGCAGAAAAATGTGTTTCAATCACATTCCTATAATAAATAGGCATACTTAATAAAATAAAAATTAAACACTATAAAACATCAGGCATAACATTACTGATCGGTTTCTGTATCGATCCGTATGTTTAAGATTTTTTGGCACACAATGAGTTACCTATGTGGAATTCAACACCTGAACCTAAGGAATATCTCGGTAAAAACACCTCAGTAGGACTTGGGTTTTGATATTTTTTGTTGGGTTGTATTGATCAAGACACCTGCGGGTTGTCAGCTGAATAATGACAAATTAACAAATATTTAGTTTTCTTGACAGGTTTATTTTGGTGGTCATAGAGCCATTAGCATAACTACAGCCACACCCCACTCTAGGAAAGCCCTGAAGTTGAGAAAGCTGGCGTGGCCTGTCACTCCCTGTCAGTTGATTTTACAAGAAATTTACCAGAATTAATTTGTGTAGTGCAGGTAGTGCTATCGTCGCCAGATGGCTACGACAAGCCAGTGTGTCTCTGGGTGGAAACAGACAGCCCGAAGCGCTGGGGACAGCTTTTTATAAATTTGTTTTGTTTGTAAAAAAATGAAACATTTCTCTAAAAGTTCGAAGTGAAGAATCGTTCCTTTACAATTTCAAGCCTCAAGATGCCTAGAACCGTCGAGGGAAGCTAGAACTGGCTGTAAGTCAAATAATAATAATAACGTTTATTTGCAAATACCATTCGAGTTATATAATTAGCACAAATACAAATAATTTCGAATCGGTATAACAAAAGGTCTAAAAAGGCAGTAAAAATTGATCTTTAATTATTATATTTAATCATAATAAGTTGCTAGGTTTCCTTTGCTTGACGGCATGCGGTCAACTTGTATTCGTTTTGGGCTTTCCAAAGGACGAAAATTTAAGAATAAAATGATTAAAGACCAATTGCATAGACAAACTAAAATACCCTTTAAAATTAAAGGAGCTTTCTAACAATCCAACCATTGTTTAGTATTGTTGCAAAAGTTTCTTTACCTAATGTTAAAGTCAACAGATAATTTAGTTGAATGTATTATGAAATTGACCCTAACTAACTGTCATTTCAATCAGAAGAGATTACTCTCCTTCACAACATGCTGTTCTCTGTTCCCTTGTTGTTCCTATTTTTATGAAAATGTAACCATAAGCGAAGATCATAAATTATGATCTTTGCCATAAGGGAAGATAGATAATCATTTGCATGTTGGCGCACTTTCCCAAAAATTCTCACAAAAATTCGACTTACAACAAAATGTAGCCCCTCTATTTGCCCAAATTTACCATATTATTTATCGAAAATGTACCTATTCACACCAGGAATCGTACATGTTATAAATACTTATACTTCTGTGTATATTTTGTTACTGCTTTTATTGTCTGTTAAATAAACGTACCTACTTACTTAGGTGCCCAATTAGGTATTGAAACAAAGTTCACAAATGTATAGATCTAATTATAATTAAGAAGAGGGTTGAACATTTATTAGAAAATATAAACTAAGCCAAAGTGCAGACGCAGACTGCTCTATACTGCATAGACCCGTTGAACCGTCCCGCTGCGGCGTTGCCACATGTTTGCACAGGGCTTGTGAGCTGGATAAGGTTGTGCTACAGCCAAAGAGGTGACAGAAGAGTCAATACTTTGTTTTAATCTGAAAGATGAGAAGGATGTAGGATGATCTATACTTATACCTACAATCAGGTAGAAGTGAAACAACATAGATGAGCTACGCCGGACCTACCATCCGCGACTTCGAAATCCCAGCACTTCCAATTCTCGCAAGACCGACTTCTCGGCAGACCGACCTTTCAACACCGCATTCGCTTCATGATATCGTCCTCGAATGTTCGAATGTAACTATTTGAAGTACCTAAATAAAAATCATAGAGATTCGTCGCTATCGGTAGTAAAAATAATAAGATTCAGAGAATCCCTATTCCTCTTTAAACACTCTTTGAAGAACGTTGGGCCAAACACGAATTTTTTTTTAAATAGGAACATGAAATTGAATGGTAGTAACTTTAAAAATTACGTGTTTGCATAATGTTTAGCTGTGATACCTAAGTATTCGAAATAAAAGTTGAAGATACCCCAGGCAAAACTTTTTCATATCAGTGGCGGATCCAAGCCCCCCTCTCTTGGCCTATTACGAAAAGAAATGTCTCAAAATCGTTACTAAAAGCACAGAAATCAGCACTGAAGTAGCCCATTATTGTACGATTTTTATGTAGCAGCACAATCTCTCAGTATAAATATTTTAGTAGGTTTGAATATCAATTTATTTTTCATGAAGGCTGCACAACAGGCAGCAGTTTGGAGTTTCCGATGGGAAACCTAGGTAGAGCGATCGTCATGTGATTTATTTGCCTCGGCCAGAGGCCTCGGCAACTAAATTATGGTACATAAATAACTATTACGTCTGTATTACGACCCTTCTATATCATGTAGGTAGGATAATCGTAGGTTAAAAATGAATTGCTTCCAACCGGAACTGTCTATAATATTCGATTTTCTGAGCAGTGGCTTCCGATTTTAATGATCACATTTATATTAGAGCATAGAAACAACAAATAACTTGTAAGTACCCAGGGTTAACTATCATTTAGTAAAAAAAAATTTACCACGCGCGCAGGGTGGCTTAAGAAAACATAGAAAAATATTTTTAGATTTTTTTACGATCTTTAAAAAAAGGGTAAAAACTCCTATTTTCCCTGTAAATCTCCGCCTCTAATTAAGTCATCCAATATGGCTTCGGAACGTACTGTCAGATTTCCGCGGCGTTGTCGTTGTTTTCGGAAGGATGAAAACAAATCTATGTATGCAATCACCCACCATGCATCAACAACTTTGGTCCAGTTGATTCCCTCGCTTGGATGTTCACTAATCGTGCCGCTCCCTCGTACACAACACTCCGAGACTTTTGGCTTGACGCCGAGTACCGGTCGCCTGGGGGCCCGGTCGGTCCGCCGTGGCAACAAATCTTGATTTCCTGTATCCGGGACACAGGGCGTCTCCAAATTCTCCACAATTTTCCTTCTCCTGCATCGGGCGATGCTCGAGGCTTCTCACTACACTCCAGCTTCCCTTTTCTCCGCCTTTTTAGTCCCAAAAACCACGAGACCCGCGAAAGCGGGCTGCTGCCCGTGTGCCATTTACTCCACTACTACTAACTACTGTCTTTCCCTCTTGGCTCTCCCGCGCAAGTCAGGACGTAATGTTGACCAACGCGCAAACTGAAGTATTCCCCTATCCCCCTAAACTGAATCAAATAGGTTTCCCAGTGCGTTCACCTAAATTTCAACGTATCAGCAGTACCCATACAACTTATTGGTATACTGTCGCTATGAAATTTTTAATTTAATTTAATTAACCGAGTGAATTTGTGCATCGAGGTGAACGGCGGCCTCTTTGAACAGTTACTGTAGTGCTTTCCATGTGCAACGTGTGCTAGTGCAGTTGTGTTTTTTGGTTGCCCTTCGGAGTTTTTCTGGCGAAGGGATCCTCCTCCGTGGTCGTCAGGCTGAGTACCTCGTTTCAACCAAAGGAATGGCGGAGGAAACAAGAGGTCCCCAACAGATTTAGAAAATGTGATGAATGTTGTGTGTGTTGTGTAGTTGTGTGACTTTTAATGTAAAAAAGCAAGAAAACAGAAAATGATGCAATATTCAATCCTGGAAATGTCAGTAAGGTAGGTGTTTCATATGCATTCTACATGTTCCTTAGAAAGTAATCGTTTTCGTAATTTCGTGGTGAATCCCCGGATAAATCGATAGACGTGGCAACGCCGCGCTATTTCACTACCTGTAGCTCCCATTGACATAGGCGAAATTTTAAGACACGTCTCGCGGGCCTCCATAGGCGGCGTTTTTTGAGGGGTTTTAAACAATTTGAAAAAAAATTTTTTTAGGCTTAAGGCGCTACGATACCCCCCATTTTCAAGGGTTTCGTAGTTTACATCTCCTACTTGCATTTCTTAATATTTTCACTTGATTTTTTTTTGTGGCTTAGATAAAACTATGAAGAATCGTCGTTGTGTATCACGAACTGTGCAGGACTAATGCGACACTGTTAAAAAAATGCCAAACATACCCGAAATTCGACTATATTCGGTTAAGAATTTCGAGTATTTCCGCCGCTCAAAAATAATTCGAAAGACACAACGACGATTGAGGCATTCGATAACATTATTTTAAGACTACCTTGAAGTCGATACGTTTGTTCGTTTGGCTATGATTTGAAAACTACGAACCCATTGCCCGGCAATAAAATGATCCGTGAATTGGCCATCCGAGCAGGAATTAGACGTACGGAGATAGACGGGCGGGCGGGCGTTCGCTGGAACTCGTGGTTCCCCTACTCCCCCTACTTCGGCCTACCTCACCGGGCTCGGGAACAACGTCAGGGGAACTTTCAATCGATATCAGATGTTTCATTTTTCATTTTATTACTCTCAGTCTCCCTTATTTGTGTTTCGCTTGTTTTGAATGTTGGAATATTACATTATGTATGTCGACTGGCATATAATAATACTCATTATTATTATTCCTCCAGGAGTAATAAATAAATAATTATTATTCACAAAGTACTTTTTGCTTTTGTGTAAAATGGTTTAATCCCTAGGGCAGAAAATGGCCTGGTCGTGCAAAAAGAGTAAATTTAAATTCTAGACCAAATTGTGCGCTTGATTTTTACTTTAAAAATGTGATAGGTACAAGTAATATTTTTGTCAAATAAATGGGTCATGTGAAGCATTTTTTGAAAACGAATAATATCCTATGTAATACGATTATTGTGTCAAATCGCTGCATGATAAAAGCTAATTTATATACTTTCCAGAGGGAACGATAATAATTCTGACATCCAGTCAGTTTTAGAAACTTCTTCGTTAGAAGATTGTTCGAAAGTCATTTAAGTTGAAAATCGGGCAAAATAAAAATAGAGGGTACATTTTATTGTTCCAGTCTGTCGAATTTATGACATTTTAATACATTTTCTAGGATGTTCGATAATTCAGATTTGTCAGAAGGTTCTGAAACTGAACGGCAGTCAGGGCAAGAATACCTATAATGTTTGATAATGATGTCGCAACAGTCACAGTGAAACCAATAGGAGTAATTTGTGGGCTTGTGTGCTTTTATTCCCGTACCTAATATGGTTCCCAGAATTTGAGAGAGGGGTACTAGGGTACTAACACATATTTTGCATTTTGCATACTTATTATTCGGATTTAGGTATAAGTGCAGGTGCATAGGGTTTGAGAAACAAACTTTCTGGGAAAAACATCTCAAAACTATTACTTTATTTGAAAACGGAGACCGGTTTCGCAACTCTATAAATTTACCTACATCCTCATTATATATTTGAAATATATACATTCAGCCACAAGTCAAAGTTGAAACAATTAAAAACATTTACATAATTATAATCTTTTTTCAAGTATCTCCTTCAAATTTCCTGGAAGCTCTTGGACTATAAGTGATTATCCTTTATTTATTTACTTTTTTAAATCTTATATTGTAGTCCTTGATGATGTAATTTTATAGATTAACGAAACCGCTTACTGTTTTTAAATAAACAAATCATAGTTGTGATATTATACCTATGGTCTATTATTCACTCTAATCCCTCTAAAGTGAACTCTTACCAAAGTCTAGAAAGTATATCTCTGGACGCTGCTGTTACAGTGTAGAAAGTTTTCAGTTAGATTTATTTATTATTACACAAATATTAATATGGAATACTAGGTATATAAAACATTTTATAGAAGTAGAATTTAAATGCACTTTTTTGGTCGTAACAACACTATTATGCAGAACAATAATTATCCAATCAAACATTGATAGATGTTCAACTGACCCTAACGTGGTTCAAGAAGAATTCGGTAATCGAATCGTTAATTTAGATTTTATAATTGAGCAATTACAGAAGTTTTTTATACACGAACTCTTCATAATAGGTACCTATGCACCTTTGCTGATATGAAAAATAATAGTAAAATTGCTTCGACGCCAAAAAGCTATGCAGTGTGTTGCCAACGAAAAGTGAACGCCCTCTATAACTCCCAAAAATATCATTTTTGCAATAAAGCAAACAGGCCACCGCCGTTTTTTAAATATTCGCGCTTCTTCGTCGGCATCGGCGAGACTCGTGTGACCCGTCGGCGGCGGCCGGCACCTGACTTATTATTTCATATTATCTACACAGGAAAAAAAGACTGTTGTGATTTTAGTGAGGTCGTGTATATAGTCACTTTTCTAATCTAATCTATACTTTTGACTTAATTGCAGATGAACCAATAAGTTTAAAATAGTTTAAATTTCCGTTAAGAAGACGTATTGTCACTTCGATACTAAAATTGGCATACTACAATGAAAGCATAACCTCGGTTTTAAAATGTCTCATGTTTTATTTAAACAATTAAATTTATTTTATTTAAATAATGATAATTCTCACCCTCAGACTACTCCAAACTATCTAAGAGTACCCCAGAAGCAACAGAAAAAACATTATAATTCATTGGATGAAGAAAACAACTTAATTGCAACTTTTATAGGTACCTAGTCATCAATATAATCAGTAAATCATGTTTTTCAATTTTTATGGTATTCAAGAAGAATTTTCATATTAGAATTCATGTCCAATACAAGTTAGATTGAATCAAGTACTTTTTACTCGACTGAACTAATGTCCTATTACAAACACGTTAGTAAAAAAAGCTGTGACCTTGACTGAGTAATTTACCAAAATCAATGATCGCAAATTAATGATCGCAAAGGTTTTGAATCAACCATACATTTTATATCGTTCGTAGTCATAATGAATACTGTGCAAGTGAATAGCTATTAACAAACTGGGGGTTACTAGAACTTGTATCCACTAAAATTAAATGTTATTAATTTATTGATCTCATCTGCAACATTTCTGTTTTGTCAATTATAAGTTGCTACACTAGCAACTTGATTTGCATTTTACACATCATTTGCTTATTATTTAGGCAATAATATGATATATTACTAATAATTATAATTGATATTAGTACCCACAATTATTACAAATCCAGCAAAAATTCAGTGACAGTAGTTGTGAAACGTTATGTTATGTTGTTCTGACAAAAGAATGTGCTTAGAAAAGAAGTATTATAGAATCAATTCCAGAACATGCTATTTATTGAAATAAAATATTACATTTAAATTATTCATTAGAATTCAATATCAATTGTCATTGAATTGATTATTGTTAGTTGCAAAAAAGCTTTTGCTTGAGTTTGAGGAATAATATCTCATATTGAATTAAACAGGGTTTTTTTTACAAAGTGACAGATTTTTCTCAGTGTAGTAACTACGGCCGGCTGCCCCTCAATCGTAGCACTATGAAGGGGCAGGCTGGAGTGGGGAGTCGTGGGGACTAGAGGAAGGAAAAGGATAGGCATATCTAATCGAGCGACGTTTGTCCTGAATTGAGTCGGGCACTTGAGGCGGATTTCATAAGTATCGTAGCCTCTTAAGACAAAATTTATTTTGGCAAGTCTGATTTTTCTTTATCTGCCATAAAATTTTTTGTACTAAGTGATAGTTAACCCTGTATACCTGATCCCTGCATTCTTCTTCTTTGCGTTTAAACAAAGTGACAACTTTTCTACCTCAACTGTACTTAATAACTATGAGCTTACTAATAAATAATCTTTTCATTACAATTGGACATGTATACCAATTAATTCTTTGTATAGTATCTGCTTTTTGAAGTCGAGTTATCTTGATCATAATGTCAAATTTATCTCACGCACTGTCCTAATACGCACGCATTCTCTGTTGATATTAATAATAATATGACTTACATATTAGGTAGCGGGTAAGCTAGTACAGAAAAAAGTTTCCGTTATATATAGGCAGTTCAGATTGGTGCCCTTATTTACATAATATCACAAAAAGTGTGTAATTTATCAGAGCTGTCGTAGATTTCCAACCTTGCCTTGTAGTAGTTTTATTTAGAATTATCGGTTAGAGAATTACAACCACGAAGAAAGCTTTTATTTTTACATTTTTTTATTGTGATGATAAATACATTATGGTCTAAGTTAATTTATTACTTTTTTGACTAGCTTTTTGAATTATTCCAATATCAATCCTTTTTTCTTTTGTAAATATCGATGTAATGTTCAAAAATGTCCAAAATGTACCAACACTGTTGTTTAAGTAGAGGAATTGTTCAAAAATGGCACCAATAACTTGACTACACAGTGGGCACAGAAAGTGGGCTGGTTATGGTTATAGGTAGGTACGCCGTAATTGCGCGGTGAGGGCAGACAAGTAGAAACTTAGCATACCTGAGCGCATTTTTATTTTTAGTAGGCCTTCTCCACTCTGTGGTTAAATTTTTTTACATTATGACTGAAAATATACCTAGCACTGATTTAAATTCCGTTCTTTCACTATGTAGTCTTTTTACTGTTTTTCATATTTTATTATATTTGTTGTCACTCCACAGTGCCCAATCTATTTCAGTTGTCGCGATTCTGAAGAACTTTTGACAACAAGGTTTGCACTCTTTGTGCGTTATGGATTGGCGCACCATCAAATTAAGTTAGGAATATCAAGTTGTTCTATATTTTCGTTCGTTGATAAACTCTTTTGGAAATAAATATGAAACGGTCAGAATTTAAACTTCCTTCAAAACAATAGGATAAGCCTATACAGGGTTCAAGGTCATTTCAGTGATCCATAGGCTTCGTTTGGAGTACAGACTCTGGGACATCCTGTAGATATAGATAATATTCTTCTCGTATTACAATAAGTATTTGATGATAAAATCAGTGACTGGTGCAGTGATGTTTTCTGTTGCAGTACAAAATTTTGACAAGTTTTGCGTGAACTTCAGGAGTACTATAACATTATTGAAAATTTGAACACAACCAAGGTTATATTTTGAAACTGGTTTTTGTTTGAGGCATTATGTACCTAGACGAGGAAGAGGAGAGTACTTAATTTCATAGATAATATTCTTAGATAAAAGGTGTGTGTAATCTTCACAACTTTTAGGTACATATACGATTTATATTACAATATGTTTTATTTATGTATTCCGCTGCCAAGGCGAAATAATCACAAGACTCATCTGGGGCAGCAACGCAAACATGTCTTATTGGTGAGCATGTTTGGTAAGAAATTTCAAATTGAAATACTTATATATTCTTCATCAAGCTCTTCTGTGATAGATATAGAACATTCGGGTCTCAAAAATTATGTAATGTGCAAATTGAGCAGCATGCCAATGTTATGGTTTGCACTTTTTCCATATTCAAATTAATTGTAGTCAAAAAAACTCTAAATCGTTTGGCTAACTACTCTTCTAGCCCGACTTAATCTGTAGTTAATTATGCTTTGTTTTTTGGCAATATTTCGAAATGGATATAGTTATAAAATATGTTTTGATAAAGGAAATTCAGTGCAAAACATTATTTTGTTATTTATTCTCTTGTATTGGTATTCGCTAGAATCTGACATAAGGTGACAAAAAAATGCATCAATTCCTTCATCAGTCTAAAATAGAACTTAATTCATGAAGAAATTGTTGTATGTAATATCACAAGTGCCGGAAATTGTATCGATAATTTTTTCGAAAGCGCTATTTTGCTAGAAAGATCACGAGTATAAATTGGTCTTTTATTTTCTGATAAAATCCCGAGAGCGAAGCTCGAGGGATTTAATCTCTGAAAATAAAAGCCCAATTTGTACGAGTGGTTTTGCTAATGGGCAAAATAGCGCTTGAAAATAAAATTATTTAGAAAAATTTCCGGCACGAGTGGTATTTGTCTAGATTATTTCAGAATACAATTTAATAATTTCTGTATTGATTTTTCTATGTTTACATTTGCAAAACGACTCATTTTAAACGATAATTTGCACAAGTGCAATTATCGCTAGCAGAGGCATATGATTGGTTGGATTTTTATGGAAGGAGCTACCTTATTGGATGCAAGCAGTATGAGGGAAATAATCAATGTAAAACAGGCTTAAGTAGCAACTTTTGTGAATGATTCGACTTTCTCGTTCTCGATCTGCGACATATCTATCTCATGTCTTCCCACTTCCCAGTTAACTTTTGCATTTTTGCATTTTAATTTTCTTCTTTCATGCCAATGTCAAATGTACCATCAAGTTTAGAACCACCCCAGTCAGTTGCTGTCGCCTGAAGTGCAGACTGGCGTAAACCAGACGCGATTTCGGGATCACCTAATAATGATGATCGGGGCGGCACTGTCCGTCGCGACCGGTGCCAGACGATGGTGGCTTGTCGGCCAACGGATCTCTACCCGTAGGCTGCAAATGACTCTTTTAGGTAACTTATCTCGGTGTCGTCGAGAAAACAACTCTGCTCGTTGAGCCAATTTAACACGATTGGTTAAGCTGTCAGTTAGCGGACACCGTCGACATCGATATCGCTGCGTTTTTTATAGTTCGGGTTACGAGAAAATTGATCTTTGTCCAGAGGCCAGTATACAATGAAGATGCTGTTATATCTTGGACGGATTATATGTAAATATATTATCACATCATGGCTATATGGAGCCAAATTCTTTATCTCATCGATTATTGGCAATTTGTAGAAAATTGAGAAATGAAAATCTATTAGCGGTACTACAAGGACCCAACTTTGGCCAATAACAACAACAGAAGGCTGCTTATATTATTGGACAATAAATTCATAATAATTGTTATTGATATTTAGCAATTTTCTTCATATTTAGCCGTCCCATTAAACAATTTTATTGACGTGTCTTTATAATATAAAAAAGTATCTAACTAATCCTAACTTCAGGCGCACATTATAGGACATACGTACACCAGTAACCGTACTCTCTCATAATATTGTTGCATCAAAGGTCTCATAAACAATTCCAGTAAATTTGCTTTTTTATTTCTACCATATTGAACTTAAATGTTATTATTTAAAGTTTCTCTAACGTTTTAAAGACATCCATTTATTAAATACGGTCCTGTGCTACCTGGCGTAGAATAGATTCGAGTAGGGCAGTAGCGGCAGACAGGTGCTTGCCTGATTTGAAAACAAAGGATTGGCGCTAGATTGCGGTTACTGGTGTATGATGATTCCCAGATACAAACACATGGGTTATATCTAGACCCAAAAATGGTATTTGGATAGATTCCAATCATTTTTTAAATCCAATATTGTTTTTGTGTGATTGATAGATTACATTAGATTATGGAAGATTATATCGTGATTTCAGTAAATGCCGCTAATTCCGTAGGTATACAGGTATAACAACTGGTTACAAGAGGAGTTAGCAGCAACTTTACTCCGACAACTCCAATTATATGCAAGCACTTATATTGAATTCATTTGAGGTCTATCTCGTTTTGAGATCAAGCCGGGCCAGGTTCCCGGAAAACTAAATCCATTATATTGGGACACCTACTAGTGGACACTCGTGGACACTTATAAAACGGTAATTATTTCATGAAAACCATCAAAATTAGAGGGACGATAGCAGGATATACCTACAACAGGTAAGGTTTCAAAAAATGACATCTAACTGAATGGATTTTGAAGAAGCTCTATTCTCATTTTTGCAGTAGGTATACAGGGTGTAACTAAACGGATGGTCAAAAATGAAACCACGTATTCTTGGAGTCAAAATAAGGGCACTTCTTCATATATTTTTTTCTCATACGGGCCATAGTTTTTTTTTTATACAGAGCGTAGAAGTTTAGAGAAAAATACACATATTTCTTAGTATCTCTAGAAATATACAAGAGATTTTCTTCAAACTTGGCGTGGCACATGAGCGGATGAGTCGTCAAACTTAAGGTTGATAGTTGACATTTGTTTTGAGTGGTGACTTCAATGGTTAACAAAAAGTATCTCTTGGTATTTTTTCATATTCGCAGCCGTTTCTTAATTATTTTCAAAGAACGGCAATGCTGCAATAAACAAGTCATTTTAAGAATAAATCTGTGGCTGTCAATTAAACTTTATTTAGCAAAATATGAAAGCAAAAACGATAATGAAAGAAACTTAATGCTATTAGAAAATTATTAAATGTTCGAAATGACAGCCGTCTCTTTCAATACACGCAACTATGTGTTTCCGCATGTTTATTACTGCCATTGGCAAGTCCATAGCAACAAGTGCATGTCAGTCAATTCTTCGAATGAAAATATCATTTTTCAAAATATTGATATTGAAGTGCAAAATTGACAGCCAAATGATTCAAATAATGCCAAGTTTAATTATTGACATCCACAGATTGCTATTCTTGAAATGACTTGTTTATTAGCAGCATTGCCGTTTTTAAAAAATAATTAAGAAACGGCTGAGAATATGAAAAAATACTAAGAGATACTTTTTGTTAACTATTGGATTTACCAGTCAAAACAAATTTTAAAAATGCGATTATACTATATTTTTCTGAATTAATTAATGTTAGTAACACCCTGTATCTCCGCAACTGGGGGCCTCAGAAGCTTCATATCAACCTTAAGTTTGACAGCTCATCCGCTCATGTGACACGCCAAGTTTGAAGAAAATATCTCGTATATTTCTAGAGATACTAAGAAATGTGTGTATTTTTCTCTAAACTTCTACGCTCTGTATAAAAAAAACTATGGCCCGTAGGAGAAAAAAATATAGGAAGATGTGCCCTTATTTTGACTCCAAGAATATGTGGTTTCATTTTTGACCATCCGTTTAGTTACACCCTGTATAGGCTCTACCTAGAGGATCGCACTACAATGGAATTGACTTATTTTATAACTTGATGTTATAAAGGGGTGATGGACAAGTAAAATTTTTAGGTTTTGTTCCTGAATAGTAGATTCTGTAATGAGGTTAGAATGAAAAAATTCCATACGAGTGTAAGAACCACGCCACGGCGCATCTTACCAAGCTACCAAATGGACCAAAATACACTGAAAGATTGCGTTGTTATAGATAACAATTTCGCAAAAGGCTGAAACATTAAATAATAGGTACTTTATTGGCCGGTTTATTAATATTTGGCCACGTTTTACCTACCTGAAGTAGACAAAAAAGAGATAATTTACACTTGATAATTTGTCGTTTGTGACGTCATAAATAATTTGATTTCTCTTTTTTACCCATTTGTTTGTTGTGTGCAAAAAATCATTTAAACTATAAAGCTTGTTTAACCATGCGAGTTTTTAAATCGAGGTCAATAATTTATTCACAAAAAATCTAATTTAAAATGGCTACTTTATCCCAGCTGATAAATGTTTTAAAATAAATGACAAACTGAGCCATAAATCGCATTAATCCGAAATTATCAAAATTCGGGATTATTTATTTAAAAGTTTTTGCCAAATCATCAAATCGCCGGAAAATCACCAAATCTGTTGAAAAACATTGAGTGAAAAAAAAAAAAAACAGGCAGGCGCCGTTGTAGGTATTGGCAATTAAAATGGCTAATGTTGTGTGAAGATTAATTAATATTAATACCTAGACAATGCAACTTTTTATAAGATGAATTTCGAACGTCTAAAACGGGCCCAATGGCATAGATTAAAGGAGCCATAGGTAGAGTCAATTTTTTTAAAGAAGTCTTTATTAGGACTGTCAATTGGACAATCAATGCAGCAAAAAAAATGCAACCGTGTCATAAGTTCAGGTCAGTAACGAGTCCATTTATTTGCACAACACAAAAAGTAACAGCGAGAACAAGAACAACACAGACAACGGTAAGACTCACGAAACGTACAAAACGCACGAATATTTTTACTGCGGAAAGTTTGAACCAGTTTTAACGATCCGGAAAACCGTCACTGTTACTTTGACACACGGATGCCAAATTTGCCCGAGTCCGCGCATAGTCCCTGCAACAAGCAGCTGATTATACCAAAATTCCAAAATGGAAAGTGTTTACATGACTTTGATATTATTTTTGAAATGCAGTTGTAGTCATAATTATTGTTATTTGTAGCACTATAATGGTGATTGCAAAAGGGTTTTTATTTTATTTTGCCCTTTTTTCGTATCACTTGGGTAACTTTTTGTAGCGTGCGAAATTTCAACAATGGTTCTGACAGTCTATATAATATGTATATAATAGCTTTGTCTATGCTAATGGTCATTGGAACTTTATTCTGAAACTTTGTGAAATTTGTCCTGTGATGGTCATCCAAGTTGGAGTAATAATTAACAAAATTATTAATTAATAAACGTCAACCGCGGAAACGAAAAATGCATGTTTCCCGTTCGGCGGCCGACCGCAGCGGCCTTAAGGGACACACCGATAACATCTTTAAAAGGTTATTTATTAGCGGGGCGCAATTCCGCAAGTCATGTAGTTTCGAATGTAAGGAAGGTGGCACCGCACCGGTGGACGTCACGCACGCCCATGGAACCGGTCGCGGTCGCCGCTCCGCCGCCGACTTCGATATCAACTGCAACCAAAACAAACAGGACCGAAAAAATCCATTAAATCTCTATTTGGATTAGTTTGCTCATGGATGGCATTATACAATATCGGGTGACGGTGGCGTATCAGCGGCTGCCAGGCCGCTTGACGTGGGTTTGCGCGGTTTGCAAAAATCGCTTCTTGCACAAAGGACCAAACAAGCGAATAAACGAGCAAGGTGTTCTCGTACGCATGTACGGGCACCCTCACATACAACTTTGAAAATATTTACATCAATGAGTGCAATCGCCAATCACCGACACCAAGGGGCATGCATGCAATTGCTGTCAGTTTTAGTGACGCTGTCTCAATTTTTCTATGTATAAAAGAAAGACAGAGCAAACTGCTTACATCCGTTGTTCGGTAATATTGATTGCATCTACTAATAAATAAATTTGTAGCTTTAGTGACAGTTGGACAAGCGTTCAAAATGTCACTTTATAATGCGGAGGAAGATGGGCATGTTTCAAAAGGTTTAACTTAATATCGTTCATTACATATACTATTGAGCTTTATTTTTATAATACCATACTTAGTACAGTAAAATTGGGCCAAAGCCCAAACATGAAAAAAAAGTTCTTTCTAGCGCGAAATAATTCCACACCCTCCTAAGAGTTAGTACTAAAAAGTTACACCACCACCAGCGTCGGGTTTCGGGGGGAGGGGGTGAAAAGGGCAGTAAATTCTTATTTTTCACAGTTTTGCGTGAATATCTAGTAAACTATGAGGTTTAGCGCAAACGTCATCCTATACGCAAATGATATACATTAAATTCCGAACAAGAATTGTTATATACAGAATTAAGGTAATGTGAACGGTTTCCATGATATGGAGGGGTAAAGATTTCTTTGTTTTTATTTCACGTAGTTTTTGTTGAAAAAACTTAAAATGATTACAGTATAAATTGGTAACTGAATAATGTATGTAGAATATATATAGATATATCTATGCATATATAGGTACATATTGCACCCATAGATTGTTATTTTTTGTCACAACATAACCTCATAAGTATATGACTATAAATATATCCAATACAAGTTAGTAGCCTTAGTTAATTGGTACTCACTTTTGCCCTCATTCATTATAGCGTTCTGATTTCCATTCGTTCTTTTATGTCAAATCATTCCCATATCTAATTTGTCCTTAGCTTGTAAATATGAGAAACTCATGAATAGGAAGCTCATGTGAAAAACAAGAAAATATATATTATATAATATATATATATATAATGAGGGCAAAAAGTGAGTACAAATTAATTAAGGCTACTAACTTGTATTGGACATATTTACAGTCATATACTTATGAGGTTATGTTGTGACAAAAAAATAACAATCTATGGGTGCAATATGTACCTATATATGCATAGATATATCTATATATATTCTACATACATTATTCAGTTACCAATTTATACTGTAATCATTTTAAGTTTTTTCAACAAAAACTACGTGAAATAAAAACAAAGAAATCTTTACCCCTCCATATCATGGAAACCGTTCACATTACCTTAATTCTGTATATAACAATTCTTGTTCGGAATTTAATGTATATCATTTGCGTATAGGATGACGTTTGCGCTAAACCTCATAGTTTACTAGATATTCACGCAAAACTGTGAAAAATAAGAATTTACTGCCCTTTTCACCCCCTCCCCCCGAAACCCGACGCTGGTGGTGGTGTAACTCTTTAGTACTAACTCTTAGGAGGGTATGGAACTATTTCGCGCTAGAAAGAACTTTTTTTTTATGTTTGGGTTTGGCCTCATTTTGTGTTAGTTTTACTGTACTAACTACCTAATACACTTTTAAGACCCGCATTTCTTAAACAATTTTATATTTTGGAATATAGAGCATGTACACCGTTACCCTTTTAAAGAATTCAAGAAAAATGAGTGATGGAGTAATTATTTCATAAATGTAAAGAACGCAACGCGGCTCTGTGCGTCTTTTCTACTTTTCATAATTTGGATAAGAAATCAATTGATGTGATCGTGCAAAAGCAATTATGGAATTATCTTACATATTATTATTATATTATTACTCACCTGATAAGGAAACTCTAAGCCGATCTAAGTTAATAAGATTATGTGCTTTCTTATATACTTATCATTTAATGTGAATTTTAGGAAGACAGTTTATCTCTGCTTATTAAGGTATCACCCAGTTGTTGAAACATATTATAAATTGTAGATATGTACTTTTTCGGTGATCGTCCGAAAAGTTTCTTTCCAATTTCCTGTCGAGCCCGGGAAGATCGCACTTTCCGGACTAATCCGGAAAGTGATACATAATTTCTATTAATTATTAAAAGTCAAGTAGGCAAGCTCTGTCGATTCTATAAAACCAGAGATTTTCTGAGAAGCGTCAGTTGCTCGCCGTCAACTCGCATTGGAAGTGAACAGAAATAATGCAGTTTTAATTTAGATGATAAAGTCACCGAAAAAATATTGGCATACCCCCGGAAGCGTCATTACTTGGTCTCGCAGACTTAAGAAATCCGTCCACTCGTCTATAGCAATGACCGGCTTTCTGGACTTCTTACGTAGGTAAATAATTAATAATTCAAAACTTCACTCAACTTGACAAGCTTAGATAACTTTAGCATAGTCATAGTCTAAAGATAGATAACTTTAGCATAGTCATAGTCTAAAGTCTAATTTAGCAATAGTTTCCTGTTTCCCATCTTAAAATATTTATCATTATCATTTATACAGTGTGGTCCAAAGAGTTTGCAACAAATGAGCAATTAAAAAATTATATTTTCGGGAATATTTTCTGCATGCCCAATAACCTAAGAATCGATTTTGACATAATAATATGCCAAATCACCACCAATATGGCGACAATTAAAACACCTCTCATTAGTTAAAAAAGGTTAAATGACGAGGTATTACAAAAAGTTATATAAAAAATTTGTTTAGAATGTAACTTTAGAGATGTACTCAGTTACAAAAAAAAAATACAATTTCCCAAAAATATTTTTTATTATTTAGAAAATGTTTAATTTTTTCAATTAAATAGAACCAGAAGGCTATTCCTAATGTATTTTCTACAAAAATATGGATTTTTTCTGGTTTTCCACAAATATCTAGACTAGAATTTTAATACAGCCGTGCCATAGGGAGGATTTACAACAACGCGGATCGTGAATAAAAGGAGATTTTTCAATTAAGTCTAGCTATTGGAAAACCAGACAAAAAAACAATATATTTTTGCGATGAACCCATTCGGAATAGCCGATTGCATTAATTAATTGCAAAAAAATTCTGATGAAGCAAAATACTTCTTATTATATTTCTATGAAAACACCTAATTTTCATCTGTATCTGTTAGTAATAATGTAAAATAGGCTTTTTCAGGCTAGCCAGCGGAAACAGCGCACGGAAAAAACCTTCCCGATCTCCCATACTTTTCGTGCACATAGTAAAAATACCGAATATATGGCTTTAAAATAGAAATATACAACAAAGTAAACTAAATTAAAGAAAGTATGCTACCTGATATTTAACATGTAATGTATCTATTTCGCATTTTAATTCGTAAGTGTTTGAAGATTTAGATATGCATTTCTGTAATATCTTTTGACGTTTTATTCAACAAAAAATATCGTTCATTACACCTCCAGAAATAGATTTTCCCGTGCTTGCATGACTTCCCGTGTTCGGCTTCGCCTCACACAAGAATTTGTCACACGCGCACGGAAAAATCCTTGTTTCCAGACCCGTAATGAAATATAGGTAGGTACTATTTTGAAAAAGTGTAATTTTAGTTTTTTTGCGAACTATCTAAAATTTTGCACAAAGATCTAATAGTTATTTACATTGCCAGATGCGTAAGTGCACTTTTTTGGCCGAGGAGGTTGTTTAAAGACCGAGGCAACGCTCGCATTGCCTCGGTCATTAAAAGTACCTCCGAGGCCAAAAAAGAGCTTACGCATCGTGCAATGTATTACATTTTTCGTGCTACCGAAAATTTCAAGTTATAGGTACTTTGAATAAAGCTCTAAATACATATGGAGTAGATTGTGAATAATAATGATCTTCAAAATAACCTTTGTTCAATTACTAAAAATAATAATCAGTGATAAACATAAGAGGCAGAATGCAGCGATAATAAAAAATAAATAAAAAATGTTGAGCTTTGTACGGGATTTGAACCATGGATCTACGAATTACTAATCGCGTACTCTTACCCCACCGGTAACCGGTAGCGCGGTGCTTGTCAAATTTGTTCTATTATGCGGCTCTTATTTGACGCCAGAGAAACATTTAAATTATTAATGTTTCTTTGGTATAATTCGTGTTCTTTATGATTAAAACCAATTTGTAAAACGATTGTTTTAAAACCTATTAAAATTGACGCAAGATTCGCGTTGCTACATATATTTTATTAATGGTTTTAAGGTCCTTGCTGCGTAAGGGTTGCTAAGCAATACTTTTTGTACCTAGCAACCACTTTCGCAGCTAGCAACCAAAATAACAGGGCACCTCGAACATTTGACTTTCGCTTTCGGGCCTGTTGGCCGAGTATATAAAGTGAACTTACGGGGGGGGGGGGGGGGGGAGCAGGAAAATAATCTTTTTCAAATGACATTTTGTGATATAACTCGTCATTTAACCTCTTAATGGTAGTTCCTTGATATTTCCGCCATATTGGAGGTGACTTGACATATGACAAAATCGTTTCTTAGCCATGTAGAGAGGATTCTCCAAAATCCTTTTTTAATTTCTCAACAAACAAAAATTCCCATTTGTTGCGAATTTTTTCGACCACACTGTAATTTTAGAAACATACAAATATCACCAAAGTAGATAGTCTGGCCAAATATTGTTTATATAAAATTTTTTTAAGATAACGGCAAGGTACACTGAACATATACGCTACGCGGAGATAGGTATTTTAAAGACGGTTTATCACAATTGCACATTAAAAACCATTGTTTTACGTTGAGTAGCGAGAGTAATTGTACCTATTATAGTTGTTGTTTACGGGTAATACCATAAGAATTCTGGTGCAGCTTCTACAGCACTAGTTGTAGGTATAACTCGACTAAATACCTTGATCCAAGCCAGTGGCGTAACCAGAATGTAAAGTTGGGGGGGGGGTAATTATTTAAAAAAATCTTTGGTAATATTTACGGCAAAATTATTGTTTTATAATAAATTTTATTTAGAAATAAATACCACGCGGCAGATCTTTGGGGGGGGGGGGCTAAAGCCCCCAAAGCCCCCCCCTGGTTACGCCACTGACCCCAGCGTAGATATACTTTCTGTGACCTTGACCAAATAAATAAGTGCAACAAAATACAACAAAATCTCCCTACAATTCTGGGAAGAAAATATGTTGGTTGGATATTATGTATCCTGTTAAAAATGCATCACTTTCGGATTCGCCCATTTAAATTAATCTACCTATACAGGGTGAATCAGTTTTTTGTAGCAGGACTTTAAAAGTTGATAGATCTTCAAAAAATAACCGCACTTTTCCGCATAGGTAAACTATATCTAAAGTTATGCTAACCCATGCCGTTATAAGGTATTCCAAATATGACATTTTTAGAGAAAAAAAAAAACGATTCTCCTTGTATTGTAATAAAAGTATTGAATTTTTTATGTAGATTTTAATTGCAGACAAAAATATCCTCTTGGTATCTGTTCGCATGTAAACGCTTCCAATTGCAGATTAAGTGAAGCATTTACTTAATATTATTAAACAAATAAATAAATAATTAATCCAAACAATGATTCAATGTTTTGCTTAATTTCTAATTTAGAATCGTTTCTAAGAATGCATTTTTATGAAATATTTAAAGTGCCCGCCAAATTCAACAATAAGGGAGTGAACTAGAAGCAGTGGCGACGCGTGATAATCACTCTGGGAGGGGTAATAAAGGGTTGGGCTAAGTTATAGCTATATGAAAAAATAAAAAAGATTAAAAGAAAAAAAAATCACTTTTAATCAAAACTCTGAACATTTTCAAACACTTAAGACTACAGTCTAGTCTACACACAAGACAATCTGCAACTATTTGTTATTGTTAATATCAAACATTTTTGAAGAAAAAAAAAACAAAACTTATTAAATATTTACAAGACAAAGCGTAATCTTCTTTTTTTAATTTTTGAAAATCTATCGATAACTTTTTCGGGGTCGATTTTAATATCTCTATTTATATACATAAGCGCCAATCCAATTAATCTTTCTTGGTGAGTAGTTGACCTAAGCCAGATCTTTATATAGTCTATTTAAATAAGAAAAACTACGCTCTGCACTAGCAACGCTTACTGGCAATACCACCAACAAAGACAGCTACGTTAATTGTAGGGTAAATAAGTTTTCTTGAAATCGGCATTAAAATGTCTCAAAATCGTCATTAAAAGCACAGAAATCGTACAATAATGTAGCCCATTATTGTACGATTTTTTCAATAAGTAGGCCTTGGCGAGATGTAAACATCAAACGTCAGACGCGGAGAAATCGCCCGTCAAAAGTGACCAAATATTCAAAACCCGGCCGATAAAGGCTCATTTAACTTTTCGTACACATTGCGAAATTGTTTCCTATAGAAGCGCAATCCTTCAGTATACATATTTTAGTAAATTTGAAAATCAATAGATTTGTTGTGTCGGCTGCACAAGAAGCAGCAGTTTGGTTTTTCTGTCAGAAGGTGCCGTACATCATTATACTTGTCCTAGGTAGAGCGATCGGTAAAGTCAAGCAACGCCGCGCGTAGTCGGTTCGTGGACGGGTGATCCCTTATTATTATTTTCTTGCCTAATAAAACATTTTTTTTCCGATTTCAAGAAAAATATAATATGTACCTCGGCACTGAAGTTCTTTTTATGACTCATGTGGTTTATTTGCCTCGGCCAGAGGCCTCAGCAACTAAACTCCACATGAGTCATAAAAAGTTGAACTTCAGTGCCTTGGTACATAAATAACTATTGCTATGCAAAGCGCTTATGGCTGAATTTGGGACACTTTCGATAGAAATGCCTTTCCATTTTTCCATCCATAAATAAATTTTTGGGGTAATTATAATTCCTGGGGGGGGGGGGTAATTACCCCCATTACCCCCCCCCCCCGACCCGTCGCCCCTGGCTAGAAGAACCTCAAAGTAACATTACTCGAGTATTTATGGCCTCGCAAATACGTTCACTCTTTTTATATGACAGATTTTCCTAAAAATTAGACAAGACAGAAAACAAATAAAGAGTTTTCAATTAAATAATATAAAATAGCAGTAATTAAGTATTTTATTTTAATCATTTCTCGCATTAAATTTATTGTAAATGTTTCCAAATTGCAGATTAAGTGAAACATTTACTTACTGTTTCCATTTGTGGGCCCTAGCCGCAAATGGCAACGAAGACCAAATTATAGTAATTGCCCCCCTTCCCCGTACAAGCATGTGGTTGCTTCTGGGGTACTCCTAGTTTGGAGTATTGTGAGGGTGAAAATTATTATTATTTATTATTATTAAACAAATAAATAATTAATCCTAATCCTAACATTGACTCAATGTTTTGCTTAATCTCCAATTTGGAAGCGTTTCTAAGAATGAATTTTAATGAAATATTGAAAGTGCTCGTCAAATGACGTTAGTTTTTACCCCCACCGCATTTAAGGCCCTGCAGTCTGACAATTTGGTGTGTCCAAACCAATCTTAAACCTCTATAATCTGTGACCAATGCCGTCAGACGTGGCGCCCAATTATAAAATATCCGTTGTGCTATCCCTAAAATTAAATATATCTATATCCATACTACTTAAAAAAAAATAAGAAAGTTAACCATCAACCATGTAGTCATTGACCTTTAACGGTGATATATGACTCCACAACCACTCTTGACTTTTTGGTGGCGCCGGAAGCAACGCGGAACCTCACCTGAAGAGTCGAGGGAAGGTCTAAAACGATGCCAGCCCCAGAGCCCCGTGCGAAAAAAAAAGGACAATTATTTGATGTTTGTGTTTGTGTTAATCAATGCATGGTGTGTACCAAATTTCGTTGGAATATCGTTAACGACTGGACAAATATAAAATGAAACATTAAAATTTTTGGGAATTTAAACACCATGTATCTCGAAAATCAGGCGGCTATGGAAAAAACTTATGCCACAAAATAGTCTTATTGTATGATTTTATATCACCTGTAGAAGTATTCCAGAATAAAACTAAATCAACCTGTATATAGCTAGTTCCAAAAGAACACTATGTTCTCAGGGTCCAACATTAAGAGGGGGTTGCCGACAGCGAAAGTGACGTTAGATTTCGTATTTTTTTTTAAGTTGTATAGCATAAAATCTAATAACATTTTACCTGGCAAAAATTTAGTACAAACATCTCTGTCTTCATTTTAATCATAAGATCTTACAAGCAGTGTTTTGTTTTATAGGTTATGAAAACCTTGGGAAAAATAATAATTCCATTGCATATGCGCTTTTAAGATCTTATGAAAATGAAGACAGAGATGTTTATACTAAATTTTTGCCAGGTAAAATGTTATTAGATTTTATGCTATACAACTTAAAAAAATACGAAATCTAACGTCACTATCGCTGTCGGCAACCCCCTCTTAAAACAAAGTCATAATGTATTAAGTACGTATAGCAGAAATACACAGCAGTATAGAAGTGTGCATAATTTTCGGTAGTCATAACCTACTCGTTAAATCGGTATAAATTCAGGCTACTAAGTACAACTCGGCTATGACGAGAAATAAGCAAATACAGCTGACGAAAAAGTCAACAAATCCGTTATGCGCAGGCATGTATTGACGCAAAGGCTAACGTTACACAATTTTGATTTTAGTCTCGGTTGTAGTTTATCATAGGTTGGTCCGATATTATGCCAAACTTTTATTCAGGGGAGGAAGAAAAAAATTATCAAGGGCATAATAGTTCTTTCTGTTCGCATTTATTTTATATAGAAATTTGCAGGTACGTATATATACATATCGCGTTTACGTAATATACAGTAAGTTATCAAGTATTAGACTAACTTAAAAAATTTTGTTGAAAAACCTAGACTTGGGAGAGCTTAAATTTGTAGTTGATACGTCTGTCGCTTCGTTAGCAATTTTTTCCAGTTGCTGAGTCAAGTCCTGTATTCTTTGTTCTTTCACTTCGACCAGTTTCTCCAAATGTTCTATTTTAGATTTAAGCGTGCCTACTTCTAAATCTTTTTCTTCTAGATCCTTTTCCATTTTGGCATAAATATCGGAAGGAACTATTTTCTGATCTACAGTTTTCGATCCATTTTTCATTTTTATTGGGATAACATTGTTGTCTCCTCTCGCGGAATCATTTGAAATACCTTCCAAATAATAGACTCGTTCGCTAGTACCACCGCTTTTGTCTCCACTTTCTTTATTCTCGACTTTCGCTTTGATTCTGTTCAATAATTTCTCAATGGCGCCAGCCTCCGCTTTAGCAAGCTGCTCCATATCTGTGGTAGACAAGTTAATCTTCAGTTTATTTAATACTTTTCTGTTGATTATATTCCAGTTACTCATCTTTTGTGAGAACCCGTTCTTCGGGCAATAATTGTGAAGATCCACCAATTTTGGGTAATGCTGTTTTAAGATTTCTGCTAGGGGCACGGCATCAGAAAAATCTCTGTTTAGATTTCGCTTCTGGCGGGTGATAGTGTGTGAATCGATCCACTTGTACAGCTCGTCTAAATCTAATTCCATTTTGCTTGAGATTTTAAAATAAAAAAATGTCAAAATAGAGGAGAACTGACAAAGACTTTTTTGACAAGAATTTTGATACTTCATGACCGATGAAACTAGGCGGGTGGTTATATATGGTGATATAGAGGTTGTTGTAGACATGGTGATACATTATAACATTTTATAAGATTTTGGAGGTGGTGTTGTTTAAAGAATGATCCCGATCATAGAGTTTGTTTTTCAACCCGTAGTAGAACCCAGTAATGTGGAAAATGAAGCTCCCGATGCCGCATGTGAAGTCCGAATGGGTCCAACACCCTCAAAATATGTAGAATGACCCGATTTTCAAAAAATCAGCGAGGTGATTTATGTATAAAAATAATTGTATTACCCGCCTCTTCCTTCTAGATCACTATGTAGTTCACTCTTCCGCCGATAGGTGGAGCCACGCATTTCAAAGCTAAACAAAGACAACAGTCGAACCAGTCGCCCTCTCGTACTACGCCGCGCGCCAAGGTCACCTCATTGTTCTTTTGCGTGTACGTGGAGTCACGTCGCCGCGCTGTCGTTTTTCGCAATATGAGTAAACGCGCGCGAAATCCGCGTAAACGTGTAATCTCGGATGAAGATGATTCGGATTCCGGTTCGTCGGACGAGGTATCTATAATAATGAGACAGTTAAAACTATTATCAAGAAAGGTTTCCCGGCTTAAGAAGAAACGGAAAATTCGCGAGCCTTCCCCAGTGAGTTCGGACGGTGGTGCACCCGATAACGAATTTTCTCTTCAGAAGTCTAATCCTGATACCTTCGGGCTTGTAGACTATGAACCTTCTGATTCAGGAGGTAAGTACCTGGTTTTATTTTTTTTTAGGAATTTTTTATTCTAATGTCAACGAGTTTTGACATGAACAATCCACACACCAGCACGCATCCTTTGTTACCTGTTGCTAACGAGTTTGGCAATTTTACGGGTATTTTTGAATGGCTTCCTGTTACTTGCTAACGAGTTTGGCAAATTTCAGGGACCTATGTCTAGTACTAGTATAATGGATCTGATCACTCACTCAGTAGAAATTTTTACTTACTTGTCGCCCTTCTGTTATAGGGGAGGACAGTGGTGCGGTACCTAATGGTGCAATTCCAGAGGACTTTCTGGCGCTTCTAGGGAAGAATAGTGTTACAGATCAGACAAACACAGAGGATCTGAACAACGAGCTTGCTCAGATTTGGTCCAAAATATTACAAGAGGGACTCGATCCCGAGGTACAAGCTACCATGTCGAAAAAATACTCCCCGCCCAATAACCTGGTTTTCGCCGGTGCTCCCAAACTCAATTTGGAAGTGTTCTCTGTACTCACAGAACAACACAAACAACGAGATCAAAGGTTATCTAAGCAGCAAAATCAAATGGGAGCTGCTTTGGTTGCAATTGGCAAAGCAATCACAGTATTGTTGAAAGAAGAGGGGGGGGCGAACAGAAGAGTGCTTATAGAGTGGCTCAGCGATGCTGGGCGTTTACTCTCAGACGTTCATCACGAACAGTCTTCTTGTAGAAGGACTCTAGTCTCAGTGGATGTTGACAAGCAACTTAGAGCGACGCTCACCAACGTTTCAGTGGATGGTTTGTTATTTGGGAAAAATTTAGGCGAACGGGTGAAAGCAGCACGTGATTTGGAAAAATTATCGTCAGACCTCAAGCTCAAGACAGTTGTTACCAAACCTACCACTAGCACTAAGCCTTTAAACTTGAGGAGTCTGCCGCGAGGGAGTTTCGGGGGTTCTCACGGCAGACCGAAATACCCTCCCAGAATGCAGACTCCCGACGCCAAGAGAACTCGGAAGTTTGCTCGGGCAACGAAGGACAATCCAACATTTTATCGGCGCAACCAAACCAAGGACGATCGAACTCAGACACATTAGAGGTACCTTACAAGTGTGGCAGATTGAGATATTTTTTACTCTCCTGGGAATCACTAACCTCAGATAAACGTTTATTATCATGGATTCAAGGTTATAAGATTCCTTTTTCACAAAAACCTTTCCAGAATCATGTCCCCAATGAACGTAAATCATGGTCCTTAACGGAAGAAAATTTTTTATATGCCGAAATCAAACGGCTTCTTTTATTGGGGGCCATAAGGAGATGTTCTTATCGACAAGATCAACTTATTTCAAATATTTTTTTAACACCCAAACATGGAGGATCATTTAGGTTAATTCTAAATCTGAAGGAACTAAACAGGTTTGTTAAGACAGAACATTTTAAAATGGAAGACCACAAGATGGTCACCAAGCTTTTGACAAAAAATATGTTCCTTGCATCATTAGATCTCAAAGACGCGTATCATTTGGTCCCAATACATAAACAACACCAAAAATATCTGAGGTTTGTGTTTGCCGGACAAATTTATGAATACACTTGTTTACCTTTTGGCTTGAACACGGCCCCTTATATGTTTACCAAACTGCTGAAGCCCGTATTACATTATTTGCGGCAACGGGGTTTCTTATCGGTATTGTATATTGATGATTTTTTGTTGTTAGGTCGTTCTTATGTGGAGTGTTTATCGAACGTCAACGCAACTAAAAAATTTTTGTTAGGATTGGGTTTTATAATTAATTCAGAGAAGAGCATACTTATTCCATGCACAAATATAAAGTATCTGGGTTTTTTATATAACACTGTTGATATGTCTGTGAGTTTACCTTTTGATAAACAAGAGAGCATTTTAAGACATATTTTCAAAATTATGAGTGGTAGTAGGTTTACTATTCAAGAGTTTGCAAGTTTGATAGGTAAATTGATCGCTGCATGTCCAGCTATTAAATACGGTTGGCTTTATACCAAAAACTGTGAGAGAGCAAAGTTTTTAGCTCTAAGAAGATCGAGAGGGTCTTATAATCACGATATGACTATTTCTAGTGAAGTTTTAATAGACCTCGCCTGGTGGAAGACTCACCTGTCTAGCAAAAATACGTTCCATAGTTTTACTTTTAAACTAGAAATATTCAGTGACAGTTCCCGGTCGGGTTGGGGCGTATACTGCAACGGTTGTAGGACCCGAGGTTTCTGGTCGACAAAAGATAGGAATAACCATATAAATTACTTAGAACTATTAGCTGCGTTTTTTGGACTTAAATGTTTTGCCAAGGATCTTGTAAACTGTGAGATTTTGTTACGGATAGACAACACTACTGCCATTTCATATGTGAATAGGATGGGAGGCATTCAGTTCCCTCATCTTAACAATCTTGCAAGGGGAATGTGGCAGTGGTGCGAACACCACTCACGTAATTTATTTATATTTGCTTCCTACATAAAATCAGATGAAAACACTGTCGCCGATCAAGAATCCCGTTACCTAGATACTGAAACGGAGTTTACAATTTCTAATTACGCGTTCAAAGAAATTTGTCGCCTATTGCGAACACCTGAGATAGATTTATTTGCATCCAGAATTAATTCCAAATGCAGAAGATTCGCTTCTTGGTTTAGAGACCCCGAATCCGAAATTGTTGATGCATTTACAATATCTTGGGCTAATTATAACTTCTATGCTTTCCCACCTTTTTCCCTTGTTGCTAAAGTTCTACAAAAAATAATTACGGATAATGCCGAAGGTATCGTGGTGGTTCCTTGTTGGCCAAGTCAACCATGGTACCCTCTATTTAAGGTTTTGCTGGTTAAACAGTCAATAATATTCTCTCCTAATATCGACCTATTGTTGTCCATTGACAGGACTCCCCATACTCTGCACCGGAAACTTTCCCTGGAAGCAGGGCTCTTATCAGGGAAGCGATGATAATCAAAGGGGTTCCTGAAGAGGCGATTGAGATTCTAATCTCGTCTTTAACAGAGTCATCTATAAAGCAGTATGGAAACGGGTTTAAATTATGGTGGGAGTTTTGCGTCCAACGGAAATTGAACTGTTTTGAACTAAATATTCATACCATATTATACTTCTTAACTTCCTTGTTCAATTTTGGCATGTCATATAGCTCCTTGAATACGATACGGTCAGCCCTAGCAATGCTTATTTCGCCACGAGTTGGCGATGACCATCAAATCAAAAGATTTTTTAGAGGCGTTTCTAAGCTGCGACCACCTTTGCCTAAATACGATGTAACATGGGACCCGACTATAGTTTTAAATTACTTAGACACTTGTTATCCTAACGATATCATTAGTTTAGAAATACTGACTCAGAAAGTATCGATGTTAATGGCCCTGATAACAGCACATAGGGTGCAAACATTATCATTAATAGAGGTTCAAAATATTGAAATCTCGAGGGAGAAAATAGAAATAAAGGTTCCGGCCAGGATCAAGACTTCAGCTCCAAATAGATACCAACCTTTATTATCATTACCTCTTTTTCATGATAAACCCAAACTATGTGCAGCCAGTGCGCTTAATTGTTACTTGAACCGAACCGCTGCTATTAGACAGGCAGGCAAATTTTCCAAACTTTTTCTGACTTACAAGAAACCTTACAGAGAGGCAACGGCCCAATCTATTAGTCGCTGGATCCGGGTGGTCCTAGACAAAAGTGGAATAGACACATCAGTTTTTACAGCGCATAGTACGAGACATGCGACCACATCGGCAGCTGTCAACAGGGGTATTAACATCGACACGATACGCAGGACAGCAGGGTGGACCGCTTCATCTGATGTGTTCGCAAAATTTTATAGGAGGCCTCTAATGAAGGCTGATAGTTTTGCGAATGCAATTTTCATGCAGTAGTATATATTGTTGTAGATTTGTATGTTTTGGATTTGTTCTAAAAGGAAAAGGAAAGAAGTTAATAAATATATCTTCTTTTATGTTTTATTTATTTCTTCTGTAACTGTTGCGCTACCAACTTTGAACATCTACATAGTGATCTAGAAGGAAGAGGCGGGTAATACAATTATAGGATTAAACGAACTTACCTAAGTGAAGTTCGATCATAATTGTATGACCGCCTCTTCCGAATAGATCACTCCCTCCATCCCAGAACCCTTGACCTATTTTACCGCAACAGTTACCGCTTTGAAGTAATGAGGTGACCTTGGCGCGCGGCGTAGTACGAGAGGGCGACTGGTTCGACTGTTGTCTTTGTTTAGCTTTGAAATGCGTGGCTCCACCTATCGGCGGAAGAGTGAACTACATAGTGATCTATTCGGAAGAGGCGGTCATACAATTATGATCGAACTTCACTTAGGTAAGTTCGTTTAATCCTATAATTATTTCTCTCAAGAATTCCGTTTAACAACAGCAACAATTTAGACAATAATGAAAATTTTCTAGGCATATTATGGTGGTGAACTATTGTACGGAAGGTGCTAACTAAAATTTGGAGATTTCGTTAACAAAATAAAATTAGCCGGGAACGAGGCAGGTTGACTTTTAGAATCGAAAGCCAACCTCCAAATTCTCCAAACATATACACAGGGATCCAGATCCATTAAAACGTAGGTAAGAGGAAAACAAACGGGATAGGTATCTATCTTAAAGCCTCCAAATGATTTTCGGTCCCGAAATCAACTTTGGAAATTACGTCAAACAAGCTAATAAAAACGCCAGAAAAAAACGTGTATATAGGCGACTTTTGCTTAGATATATGTACATAGTTTCACACTGGGTGTCCGAAATTAGGAACCTTTTTTCAGTTGCAACAACATGTACCATAATGCATGTATACCGTCGTTTTCTTGGAAAAAACAAATGTGTAAAATTCTTTTGACAATAAATCTTGTTTGGTTCTAACACGTTGCACATATTCTTACATGAAAAAATAAATAAAAAAGACTTTTGCCTAATAAATATTGTAACGAAAAATGCCTCTAAAGTTGTTATATCAGCTTTCAACGAATATGTCTGCACGGTTTTCTAACCTACTCAAAGATTTAGCAGATAAATTTTAAGTTTGGGTATTCTACTTACAGTTTTATAATTTTTGTAATTAATTTAGAGGCATTTTCCGTCATATATTTGGCCTGAGGCCCCCAGGGTCCCATTTTTCCTTTAGATTCATTGTTTTCCCTGTAAAGCTTCCATAACTTTCTAGAACATTTGCTAGAACCTTATGATCTCTGAACTATCATTGGCCAGGAATATTCTAGAGTATTCTCCAGTCTTCCTTTTGAGTATATATGCCCTGGGAATTGGGCCTGGTGAAGTGAAAAGGTTAGAAACCGATTTTGTGCGAATTTTGGAGCTGAAAGAATATTCTTGGACAGTGACAGTAATCTGACAAGTTTATTTGAGATTTCTGAAGGCTAAACAATAAAAGTGGTACCAAGGCAACGAGTTTGGTATGTGATTGTTGAGATACGGTACAATATTTAGTAAATTTAAAGTTTTATCCAAAATTGGGCGACTTTCCTCTACTAAGAAATTATGGCAATATCTCCCAAAATAATCAAGCTGTTGCACTGAACTATGACATTTCAGTGTAACAGCTTGCACCATTTGTGGATCGTGCTTTTACTCGTAACTTTTTGGGCGTTTTAGCCTTGTAGGAGCATCTTTTCACTTTGCAATAAAAGTAGTTGATCTGTAAGATTTCAGGTGCAAATTTTCCGTTTCGAATGTTAAATTCAGCAGGTATTCTGGGACACGTTTTTTCAATCTCTACGTAAACGGTTGACTTTATCGTTATGGAACAAGAGTACACTTTTGTTGCATAACAAAAAGATTCAATAAAATGATGGAACTGCAAGACCAGAAGTTACTAGTAAAAGCACGATACAAAAGTAACGCAACTGAGATAGGTAGAAATATATATTTTCAACTTATTCTCCATTCCCAAAAACACAGCAGTGCCAAATTTCAGTTCAGCAGAGAGATATTATATATCATGATATAATTCAATTTCAAAAAAAGAACTACAACGCCCTGTACCTCAGTAACTAATAGTAAGTATTGAAATTTGAGTTGTAGCTATTAAGCTCAATCTTAATATTTTGGCTCAAGGATTAATCTCCTGCATTTTTAAACGTACTTAGGAAACACCCTGGATAAGAAGTTTTCTTTTATTGCAGTTTCAGTTTTATAAGTATAAAAATATGTTTCCGCCGTCCATCCCTCGCGTTAAAAGTGGTCACTCAACTCTTTTTTGTAATTTTTTTTTAAATTTTAATTTGGTTCTTGGCAATTATTCAATATTTACGTTTCATGTATTCACTAGTATCTAATGTAAGAATTGACTCAGCGTGTTCCAGTATAACTTACCCACTGTTAAAGTTTTACGATTTTTAAGAAACCCAATATTTGAGGTTATAACATGCAACTCTCGCAATTTTTAATGTTTAGATTCGACAAGTAAGTCTTAATTCAATATTAATTTATCTTTACCTAAGGTTACACTTATTATAGGTGACAGTGAAGCTCGCTCGTTAGCCGAAAGCGCTCCGTCATGATTTTTTAAAATATGTTGTGTGCAAAAGTATAAAGTTTATTTTCATTTTGATCAATTATCTGCACATTTAGCTTCAAAATCTTTAATTATAAGTATATGTGGTTGATAGATGACCTATAAACAATAAACATACTCTGGACATATAAATTTAATCTTAGGACGGACGGAACAGCGACGATATAGGGTGATTTTTCAAGCTGTGTCTTTGTGGATTTCTTTAAAAAATCTTATACGCCTATTAGGTACTCGGTCACGGAACATCTAACTAATAACAATATTCTACTTAGGTATATAATGTTGGCATAGATTTCTTTGTTGTTTCCTATTCCTGGCAAGAACATGATTAGGCAAAGAAAATATCGTTTGTGAAACGTATGGAAATAAAATAAGCTATACACAGGTGACATTGTCAAATTTCAAAGACCACTTTGATGAGATCTGGACAGTCTGAGATCCATGCAACCTGATAACGCCCTTGCTTTCGCTAACTGAAAGCTTTCTGTGGACGTACAAAAGTTTTATATATACAGGCTGGGTTGTTGCCTAACGATAAACTTCACCCGATATACCTTTAAAAACTTTTGCACTAAATACCAATTAAAGAAATTATTCCATTCGAATTCACCGAGAAAGTGACTACATTATTGCTTAGTTTATTTGGTGTGCCAGTCGCCAGTTGAAAAATATATATGCAAAACAAACACAAGATATTAAAACGTGGTAGTAAAGTCAACAAATCATTATCAGAAATCTAATAATACGGACTAATACGAAAGAGAAGATTTGACATGTATAGTATTAATTGTGGCTTAAGTTCATATAATTTTGCCACCGGTAATCCGCCTTATCTAATCACATAAGCCCGTAATGCTTTATCAATTGTATTTTGAAATATTTATACACAAAAATCAAGTTTTTATTGCTTTTCCGACCCGAATATTTCCAATTTCAGGTATATTGAGGCTTTGTCACTGATAAACGCATTCAGTGTTAATTAATGCTACTATAGGTTTAAACATAGGCGTGTATTATACATATAGGGTTACCTGTATTTGAATCTCAGTCTCCGGTATCCAAGTAGGTAGGGTTTTCGAATCCGCTTTGATAAAAACAAGTCGAACAACGAACAGGCAACCTTGGCCTATTTGCAACTGGCAAATTTGTACAGTTGGCGTCAGATGAAACCGAACGACGTAAAGCCATTTTCTTGAGACTTTTGGAGTAATAATACCCAAAATCCATTCAACAAATAACGGATCCAAGCTCAGACAAAGGGACGAAGCGACCGACGAATGTGACATTGCCAAATGTCAGAACAGAATCAAAATATCTCGAGAAAATGGATTTTTAGCGTTCGGTTTCGTCTGACGCCAACCGTACTTTATACCTATGCATACATACCGAGATGGGTTCAATCACAAATCACGTTTATGCAATCATAATTTTGTTAACAATAATTCATTATAATATTTTTTTTACATATAGCTAAAACACATACTGACTACTATATGACCTACTATATTCGCAGTCTTGTAGGTAATAATGACCAAATGGCTGTAAAACATAAATTCAGAGTCCAATTACATACAATAAAAGCTAATTCAGAGGCCATATAAAATTCAAATTCGCACTAACGAATTTGTCACCATATCCTACAAAAGTTATTGCCTTATTTTATTTTGGCCAAGGCCTTCTATAAAAAAGGCCTACGTATTGGAAATGCTACAAAAGGGAAGAAACCATATATGAGAATAGAGATCGGTGACGGACGTGGAGTGTGGAGGGGAAGGTTTTCTATAGGCGACTTTAGCTGTCAAATGAAAATAAGCACGTTATAAAAGTTTGAATTATTATTTTTAGCTTTATCCAAATAAAAGTATACCCATTAGGGTAAGCCAGATAGCATATATCTAATTAGTTTAATTTTGTAGACTGAATAGGCAAATGTTATCTACCCCCTTTAAATAGGTAATTTGTGGCCGTTCATTTTTCATTTTTTCACAAGTTATAAGTTAGTAAAATTGGATTCCATGCGGAAAATACCTACACCACATTTTCCATTTTAAAGGTTGGCAACCCTGTCGTTGATTTCAGGGCTGAATAAAGTTACATAGCTAATCTGAATCTCGGTTCAATCAATCATCATTCACAGAGTTTGTGGATCAGAGGGATGCGGTCGATTTTTCATTTGGTATTCGGTCTTTCTTTCGAAAAGTTTCCTTCTTTCGCCTGATTTACATTTCTAAAGGATTCAGGTAGGTACAAATTGCCGATTGCTAATGCTGAAGCATGGCATTATCGCAATATTTTAATTAAATCAATAACATAATATTTCGACAATTATTTATTCAAATAGCCAACTTCAATAAAACAAATATATTGTTTAAGTTTTGGAGAAATTACTGATGCAATGTAGATACCTACCTATACAAAATCTGAAGTTGAAAAATAATGATACTAAAATATGATAACCAAGTAATTTAATAGATACCAAAGGCGACTTTCTACTGACGTTGGAACGCAATGGTGTAACCATTTGTGTCGGGAGTCATAGGGAACGTCTGATGAAGAGATATTGGCAAACTAGGGTTTAGGAGAAGGTCATTGTCGAGTGGTTTTAGAAAACTTTCTGTCGTAATAATGTGCGTGTGTGCGATAATGGAAAGTTATCGTCAAATTATTCTTACACTATATTATGTATAATTTGTTGGCTGTTGTGGGGCAGGCAATGGGAAGAATCGAATCGAACAAATCTTACGGTTCAAGCTTATTGAAATAATCTTATGTTATTTATAGGTGCATGTCCATCTATCTTTTTCTTATTAGGTCTTCCTGACACATACCATGAATGAATAATGCATTTAATTCCTCGCATCACTTTCGATTTTGTTTTTTTCTCCTTTCAAATCTTATCTCAAATGTGATTTAATAGCTTTCTGGTCAATTTCAGTTTGGATCCCCAAATGAATTGAATCGCTTACATCTGTGCTAGAGCTCCAGGCTCCAGTATTCCAGAGATTCTGCTTGGCTTTTATTGTTGCGCTCCAGATATCGTTTGGAGTACTCTATAAGGGCCGGACATTCGCGCGTGCTCTTGCTGGAACTATTTTGCTTGGCCTTGACTGAACTTTCTACCAGATTCGAAGGTTTATTTTTTCTGCACACCTACCCATGAGTGCACCGTGCACCTTAGCTGTCCTACGGTGTTTCATTGCTAACCAAGCTTGTCTTCAAGTTTCTTGAGTACGTTCTTTCGGGACATTAATTATACATTGTTCTCTTGGAGCCATGGATCTGGTTACCGCCATGGGGTACTTTCTATAATAATGTTCTTGGTGTTACTCCTTGCAGGCTTCGGAGCCAAAGGCGGCAGCGTCGCCGCCTTCGCATGTCGCAGGCGCGTACCTCCAGTAGTAGGCCCCGCAGGACGGACACGCAACGAACTTCGGCAGGAGCCGCGCCGCCGGCCCACGCGCCGTCCCAGACCTCCGTCACACGTCACCCAACTTTTTCCATGCGATACAGTCAATTCCGAAATAACAAGCTCGGCCGTCGCAGCGGCGCGAAGTCATGAAAACTCTTTGTGAACCGCCGCCACTATGCGATAACGCTCGCTCCGCATTCTCTGTTTAATCCGATACGGCGATAAAAGTCATTCTGGAATAGCTGAATAAGGTTTGGAATTAGCCGGCAAGGAAATCTGGGATTTTCTTTCAGATTATAAAAAAAAGAGTTTCGACTTGCAATAGTAGAAGAAAAGCAACTAAAGCTAAATGTTCAGACCATTCATTCTTGAAAATGACTTGGGACTAATCGTACACAAATTTGCGTCTTAAGTCAGAATTTGCTTAATATACAGTGTACTAATTAAATGGCCAGTTAGTTGGTATGTTTTCGTCAATGATCTAGAGGTCTGCCTGCTCTGTATTTCAGCTTGGTACAGCTAGACTGCATAGGTTTATCTGACTACTTTTTATCATCTGACTACTTTTTTCACTGATCCTATCTTCTGAATGATTTTCGGACAAACTCAATTTTGAACAATGTACCTATCAAAAGAAATTATTTTACCCCTAAAATATTGCATGGAGTCTTAGAATAGTTATACGAAGAATTCAGGTAAAATATCCTGAAGTAGAAGATAGTTAATATGCGACCGCTTAGGTATTGCAAATTCACGAACAGGGCCGGCTCAAGCTTTTGCGGGGCCGGGTGCTGCATGAAAATGCGGGGCCCCGACAAGGAATTATTTGAGCCATTACGAATAAATTGTTGCGTGACGTCACCACACCGCTAACTCTATTTTTGTTCCAATCAGGTCCCAATTATTACACTACTAGAATTACATATTTTTTGATGACCTCACTTCTTAAAAAAGTTCCGCCGATTTCCTAACAGTAGGCCGGGCAACGAGTTTGGATCACTCCAGTGACGTATATAGAAATTAATTTCGGGTGGGGGGAGGGATAATTTTTGTGTATTTTTTAAATAAGTGCATTTAGATAAACGTAATAAAATGCGCTGCAGGCGAATTTTTTTAGAAATTTTAAGAAAAATTACTTAAAATTAGTCTTAGGAAAACCCAATATCTTCAGATTTACAGGTTGCAGTGCATATTTTCAAATTTAGAAATGGTTTCGGCCCCGCCCCGCCCCTAATTACGCTACTGGACAGAGACGCGGGGCCGGTCAAAACGCGGGGCCGCGTGCTTGTATGGTCATTTAGAATCCTCTCTCCATCGTTTTATATTAATAACATTGATTATACATCTCCTTAAGAATATTGTCTTTTACAACTAGCTAGCTGTCGAAGATAATATTCAACTAGCTAATTGTCGCAGATAATATTATGTATGACCAATGTTATTAATACATAAGGAGAGAAAGGATTATAAATAGCTGTACAAGGGAGCATAAACCCCCGGATGAGTGTAAATTGTTATGTATTGTCTACAGAACACTACCTGTTTCTTTGGTTTTATGTTTGATGAATCTTTCTTACCGGTTGCCGATCTTCCGAGTGAATTTGCATTGTAAAGACCCGAAAGTGTTTACTTCAACGCCTGGAGACGGTTGATGGCGAGTCTCGGTAATTGTGAATTGTGGCGTGAGCCTTTGCCGATCAAGACCAGTAGCTTTGTCCTGCACCTTCGGATGTGCTATCGTTATAATACTCCATGCACAATTAATGATTGCTTCGGTAATTAATTGATCCCTTAGTAAATTCACCGTTTAGGCACGCTTGTCTATACCACTTGATAGTCGGGTGAGCCATACTGATGAGGGATCACCGTCCCGAAACAGTACCGTATATGGTCGACTATCACTCTTTTTCCGTTGACTGACGTATTAATAAGACTTCTTACGGCTATAGTTGCATGTCCTGGAAAGTAGATGGCGCCTATGGTCAACAATGTATTTTGCATTGTATTTAGTCTCCGGGAAGCGCATGGTGAGCCAGAGAACTGTCAAATATGACAGCCGTGAGCAGTCTTTATTAATACGTCAGTCAACGCTTTTTCTTTTTCCTAATGTTATTAAAACCAACTCTACACTACCTAATTAACTTATATAATATGTATTTGTATAAAACTATCTATGTGTCGATAAGAGCTGGTGCTAATTTGAATAATTGGCGAATTTTAAGTTGGTTTCTATTTCGTAATAAATCATGCATGTCAACACAGGTGCCAACACATTTAAAACGCAGTGTTTGGAACTACTTCTCAAGAAGTGGTATTATTAACATATGATTAGTTCTCTCCGTCTTGACAAAAATAGTTTACCTGTATTGCTTTTTATCGAGATAAGCATGAAATAATGATACTAAATCCTGTCATATTATGGGTGATAAGAACAATTTTTTTATTTTCTGGTGATATAGTAACTGTTATTAGATCGTAAGATATATACCCTCATTAATGCAAATCTTTAAAAATGACATCAATACGATCTAATTACACGTTTCTTCATTCATATATTCTATACCTATAATAAAATCGAGCAACTCTTACGCCTGGAGTAAACAAGAGCACGTATCTGCCATAGCCGCACGGAGGTACGACCTTTATTTAATTTTAGTCTTACAATTGTGTACATCAAAATATTTCAGAATTCAGAATTATTGGCTTAATTAAAATGGTTCAAAACATCGATAAAATTATTTGCGGCAGTGTCTAAATAGCCGAAAACAACAAGATAAAACCGAATATCTACACTTCTGCGATCGAGCACGTCCCTGTTGCCGAGTCGGGTGAAATTTTATAGCCGACCGACCAATCGCGGAACGTCATTGAACACTAGGCGTACGGATTGCTCGATTTTAGTATAATGTTGAGTACTCGAATAAGGCAATGGGTATCTGGTTTATTTTCGTTCATTGACCTAGATTTTAATCTTGTCTTGTAAAAAACTATACAATGTTGCTGCGTTGTGAAGTTATCAAAATTTATCCACATCAGTTAGTAATTTTTTCCTATTCCAACTTTGCCTTTGTGTTTAACGGGATAATTTTCAAAATTCTTTGGTGTATTGATTGGGTCACAGGCCAACAGTAGGTATATAAAGAAATGTCTTTCTCCACGACCATTCGTGAATGTAAGTATTCTAAAATCATTACTCTAGAACGAGATGATTTATTCTTAAATACTTGCTTCTCGACTGGTTTGCATGCATTTCCAGGATTTTAATATAATTTTTGTAATCTATTGCACATAAATAAACAGTATAATAATAGGGATACTAATATTTCGTACTAATAATAATAAATCATTGCAATATTTTATATATTTTCATTCCATAACAAGACAATTAATGAATATACGCCAATCGAACTAAACACAGCATAGAGTGCCATGGATTTCAAGACTGTCAACCTCGCTGTCAACAATAGCGGCGTGGGGGTGCGCGTCATAATAAGTATTTTCGAACGTGTTTTAAGTTACCTAAATAAAATGAGTGAAAAATCGAGTGATTATGATATGGAATTTGATAATACTCCACCTGAAATTACAAATTGTGCAAATAATATAAGTGAGAACCTGATGCCGGCGATGCCGCAAAAATCGAAACATGAATATGAAAAATATTATGCGTTCTTAAGGGAGTGGCAACAAGTAAAGAAAACGACCTCATTTTCTGAAAATGTTTTAATGGTCGTGGAGAAAATACAGTCTGTTACTCGGTTAGAATGAAAAAATTCGATACTCGTGGTTCCTCACGCTCGCGTTCGAATCGAATTTTTTCATTCTAACCTCATTACAGAATCTACTATTCTTATCTGACCAGATAAAAATTAAGCAAGGCTTAAACAGGAGTTTTAGCATTATACAATTACTTTCCTAACTGGACATAATCCATGAATTTAAGCCAATTTTATTTTTTTGCCATTAGTGAAACGAAAAAAGTCTAGATGTGTGCTCTTGTTTCATTTAGTAGAATCGATTAAACATGCCATGTCAGATCTCGGTCGGAGATAAGAATACACTTGACCCCCTACCGCCCCCACTTTGCGTTTAATTTACACCCGAATTGGAGATTAGTCACCCGCACCAATTTCGTAGTAACTGTTTAATCTTTCCAAAGGCAGGGGCACGGCCATTCTTTTCCATTTAACATGCTATGGCCACGATGAAAATTCATAAACCAAAGAACTACCTTTTTCTTCTATAGGTACTCTTAATTTAAGCATATGCCCCAAATAATTGCAAATTGAAAAATCGATCTATTCAACTTTGAATGCTATGTGGCAGAGCAGGCCAAAATCAAATAAGAATTGAAATTTCGCATTTGGGGATTCAGGCTTGCCGTGTTAAAAATAAATTTTTCATATATTTTTATTTTAGAATATCATTCTAAGAAAATTTGGTTGATTGACTTGAAATATATTATGCTAATTATTTTCCAATGTAATTCAAGGACACAACTTTCTTAATGATGCTTTTCTTTTACAGAAAAGGGAAAGGGATAATTCAAATACAAAACAGAATTAGAATCTACCTGCATCTAAGGTTAAATAGATGAAATTACCGATTTTTCAAATATCAGCCCTGTTCGAATAATATAACAGAAATGGTTACTTAGTCGAATAGTAATGTGCACTTGGAGATAACCACATCAACCTAAAGCAGAAAATCCAAAAATGTTTTAGGTATTTTTTTTATCAAAAACATTTAAAAAATAAGTTGTTCTGAATTGGTAAGAAATTTAAAATCCAAAAATTTATCAAAATTATTATTTTTTTCAAAAAAGTATAATAGGATTTCAGTGAATTTCTGCGTTCATGTGCCATCTAAATAAGAACCGAACATTCCAACTGTCAAATAAATTGTTGGCACCTTATTATCTGTCACTTTTGTGGGTTTCGCATTATTTCTGTACCTAGTGAGCAAAATTTCGTCCCATTTAGGGAACAGTTACGTAATTGCGTATGATTTATGCGATCAATCATTTCAATTTCATGTTTCGAAACTGCTACTTTTATGTGCCCACTATACGTGGGAAGTGAAGCATGGTGACACAACGCATTTAAGGTAAAGATTCGGAATTCTGTCAATAAATGTGCTTTTCCCTAAGGTTTCCTTAGGAACACATTTACGAAACATTTTCCTCTTTATGCCTGAAACAAATCCTACATAGTTGCTTGACTGCAGAGTCATAGTTAACTGCTAATACACAAATAAGACACTTATTACTCTTTTTTTATATTTCTTGAAAATTATTCTCACACATAGTTGTCGCAAAGTATAATCATGTCGCTTATTTCTTACTAAATGGCTACACAACAGAAATATACCTAAGTACTAGGAATAACTTATTTATTTAATAGTTTGTCCCTCATACAGTTGTTTTTTATGTCTTTGCTCACAATCCAATTTCTTGCGACGATAAATTTTTCGTGCAGTTTTTTGATATAGAAAAGATAGCAGCGGGGGCCGTAAAAATAATATTGTTTGGCAAATATTTTATAATTTTACAAAAAATAAAATTTATAAAATTACAACTTAAAATTAAAAAAAGTTGTAAAAAGTAATGTCTAAAATTACTTGATGTGATTTTTTTTTAGTTTTTTGTTCAGTTTTGACAAAAGCAGCACTTTATTTAATAAATCAAGATATAAAATTATTGAGAATATGGCCGTTAACGCAGGGTTCCCTAATTGTGCCTTATTTGTGTCAGATACATGTAGGCAATGTGAAATACACTTCCCTATTGGTTTCACGCAATTCCTACTATGCGTCATGATTGAAACAAACGAGGAATCTGGTAGGTAACAATTTTCCGCAATTGCATGGTCGATATCGATCGATGACGCATTGTTTTGAAACCATTCCTATTTTGCGACTTGTCGTGACGCGTTCCCTGCAAAGTGTCTGTGGTGCCTTCTGCCAAACGAACCAGCAGCCAGGACGCGCGCGCTGCAGTGTGACAGCGGATGTATTATTGGCGGATGATGGTTCTGTTTTCACCTTTTTCATATACCTACTCAGACAAACGTCTCTGATTGTTTTCAATTTCTCTTTTAACATTACGGTAGTATTTTGAATTGAAAACTTTTTTGGATTCATTTTTCTTTGCAGTAAACATGTTTTGTTGATAATAACCTCGCACTCCACGGCAGGATTGTGATATTTTGTGTTAGTGTCAACATTAGAAAAAAGGCGCCTACTTTTTGTGGTGGTTCAAGAGAAGTGGGTTATTACAGTGACCTTAATAACAATTTTGATGCATTCTGGCACAGAATAAATAGCTTCACAAAAGAAGCGTCCATAAAGACATGTGTCAAAAGGATGCTCGCTTTGACGCGAAATATCTTCTAAAGGGATAAACATTGTGCATTTTGTTTGATTTTACATTAATCCACATTGCAAAGAGATTGTATTAGGACCAAATTTATGTATAAGTTATTGGTTATTTTTCTGTAAATTGAAATGGAGGCTCGCTTATTTTTGACACATGTCTTTATGGACGCTTCTGTTGTGAAGCTATTTATTCTGTGATTCTGGTTTTGTAATACAGTGGCACTTTCTGATGTTGAAGATAGTTCTATAATTTCGCATAACGGCGGCGGCGGGTTTCTTATTTATGACGACGACATTTTATTTAACTACTGGTTAAAATGCCTTTATAGGGTTACGCTGAACTTACTTGTGACCGTTTACACAAATTTTAGGCCCAATTACTGTTTTCCGTCATGCACAGATCAACTTTATGGTTTTAAGAACAAAATGCCTTCTATGCCTCACACTACCCATTCCACAATTACGGTTTTGAGTCTTTTAAAGACACAGACGCAGTTAGTGCATTCCCTTAACACAATTACTACTGTATGTCGCACTACGCATTCCACAATTACGGTTTTGTGTCTTTTAAAGGCACAGACGAAGTTACGGCATTCTTTTAACACTATTCCTACTTCATGTC
This sequence comes from Pseudeuparius sepicola, assembly GCA_963920635.1. Lineage (NCBI taxonomy): Eukaryota > Metazoa > Arthropoda > Insecta > Coleoptera > Anthribidae > Pseudeuparius > Pseudeuparius sepicola. The sequence goes on along the minus strand of OY987300.1, from coordinate 59,256,244 downwards.
AGTCATTGTTTGCATTTAAGTAACAATTCCTTTTGTGTCAACACAATTCCCATTCTGTGTAAAAGGACACTTTATTCCTTTTTTATGCCAACTTAGGCACCATTCGTGACGTCACTTGTAGTTTTGTGTGCTATTTGACGCAAAAGAAGGGCCCACTGACGTAACAACGAGGTCGCCTAGAACACATTTCCCTTAAAGGAATAAAATGCTCACTGGGTACCTACTCGAAAATGTTAGAAGCACTTGCAAAAGTGAAAATAAGATTATTTCGCAACAATGCTCGGTCAGCAATTTAATAATAATCACCCGGACCACCCTCCAATAGGAATAGACCACGTAAAAGTTTGGCCTGTTAATAATTTATTTTTTCTACTCCTATACTAGTAACATACCTATTAAGTAACGGTTTAAGTTATAAGTAAGTCCATTGTTACGAACAATGACACGTAATGACAATGACTGATACGTAATAATAGTATATTATACACTTAGGTTGAGAAGTGAGCCATTACATACCGAGCTTTTTTTATATCCTGAGGCGCGTAGCGCCGAAGGATATAATATGCGAGGTAAATAATGGCCTTCTCAACCGAAGTGTATATAGAATTTTTTTTTACTACTAACATTGAAATATTGCCATATTTTAGTTTATTTTAGTCATTTCTCGCTTTTTTCAAATACTTCGAAATATCAAGTACCCTGGGAGTTTAGTTGTCAACCTGATAAAATGACACTAATCTTTAAATGGCATATAGAATTTTTTTTATTATTTACCTAGGTATTTTTTTATTATCAATATTTACCTAGGGTGAGAAATATTACTTCTCATTAGAGGAATGAGGTGGTGAATGGTGATTTCTCAGGTTAGTAGTAAAAAAAATACATATCTGTTCTTAATTAAAACACAATTATCACGGGTGCCTTGTTAGCGCGGCATCCGCGCCACCATAGCAACCAACCAACCACTCATACGTAATAAGCTGTTTACAACTCTTGCTATGTAATATACTATAACAAAATAGGCAGAATCTGTCTCAAAAATGAAAATTTCGTCTCAATATAGGTCCAGATATGTTTCATTTTCAAGATACAGTTCGTTGAAAATTTGAAGCTCAAATTACAGGTCTTTTTATTCTTTAAATACTTTTCCAGTTATAGAGTTACGCAATTTTGATGGTCTGTTTAACATAATTAATTTTGATCGATTACATATTTATTTATTGGTTTACATCACATTTTTTGGATAAGATAATTTGAGTTGATTTTAAAATTTTTCTTTACGAATTACAATTAATGGAAAAAGTAAAAAACATGGAACCGTATAACAAAAATGCCTAGGGAAATTCGTGTTCAAAATTAAATCATGCATTTCTGAACTCCGTGCCTTCGCAATTGGTTACAGGGAAATAATGAAATTAGTACATAATGCACATATTTTATAAAAAAATATTTTCCATATCTTTGTTTGGAAGATATAAAAAATATTCGATATATTTTTTGACATCTTAGCGCCTTGTAATTATCTCGAAAATGAATCGTTTTTTTTATCTATATTCATAAAAAATAAAAATAAATTAAACATTTTAAATTAAAAAACATAATTTATTTGGCTTTGTAGTTTTTTAAATTCAATTTCAAATAATTATTTTTTTTACTTTGCAATGTTCATGACACACTTACAAACGCAGATATTCATTGAAATTCTATTTTTGAAAGAAGAATATTATTTTGACAAAATTCTAATTTATAAGGATTTTGACAAATTTCTTTTGGTATTTTTTTTTATAGAAAAATGCCTAATAAGATTTTTGCATTTTCTGCCTCGACTGTGGCATCGTGGGTTGTTTTGACACTGGCACTGGAGATGCCGACATTGCCGACTAATTGTTCGATAACAAGTAGACAATAATGCCCTATACTATTCAGAAAATCTTTTTTCCGATCGGTTATTAAATTAAAGGGATCTAACATTTTAAAAACTAATTCAAGAAGGTATACCTACAATACCTACATACCTATGCATGCGAGTCTAAACATCAATACCTTATCTCTTCCTGCCTTCCAAGATAAACGCTTTTCTATGCTAATATTTACTATGAAGTACAAATACAAAAACATATGTTCTATAACAATAAATAATTGAAATCATTGTTGACATTATTATAATGAATCGATAAACACTCAACGTTCCATTCTAAATAAATATTGGTACTTAGCATAGGTAGCACGATGTGTAGGCGTCTATTAAGAAGTTAGTTATATCGATAATTTTGTTTTGTTCTTGGATTAAAAATAAAAACAGTGCACGTGGTTTTAATTGTATTGATTTGAGCACTGAAGTGTAAAAAATCAATTAAAGTTTCATATAGTGTCATTATTAAAATAAAAGAAAACAACCCGGCAATGGAATGAACCTCGAGACGGAACGTTTCTAGGATCTGCAACTCGGAAATCTAAATTAGTTGAATATTGAGTCAAACAGTGCTGGTTTTAGCTCCTAGAGTTAGACAAATTCAGTATGCTCGATACATTATACGATACAGGATGTTTAAACTGCCAAACTTTGAGCATCGATACCTAATAATTGTGTGATTATAGAGCATCTTAAATTATACAGGTTCATATTCCTATGATAATGTTTAAAGTTTGTGAGTTTAAAAAGGGAACCAATGTATAAAAATATGGGCTTTATAGATGACGGCGGTGACGCGTGGCAGAAGGAATCATTTATTAAATCTCGTCTTTACTTATCCTCGGAAATTTTAAAGCCCAGCGATGGAGCAATAATATTGATACGATTTCGATATTAGTTTGATAAGGTTTTATAATAGGTTTCAATGGCTTGGAGGATGTTGGGAACCTAAACCTGCTTTTCGGTGTTACATAGTGTACCTATTTTGGAGAACAATATGTATCTACCTACCTCAAAATATACCACCCAAATTTTTGAATATTCTTAAAAAAAAAACCTTGAATTTTGGAGAAAATGGGATGCATAGATAATTTTCGAAATAATTTTCCTTGTGCTCATCATCAAACAAAATAGGGATAAATAGGATACAAACAATTTATACAAATACTTACACTAAAAGAGTGGGTAACCCTGTAACTTTTGTGAATAGGGAAATTGCGCTTAAGCCAGTGGGAATGACTCTTCTTTTTAAATAATTCACGACAAATATATCCAATGCTATAAGTGTGTACTTACCAGCAGGTTTGGGAACGTTCCTCTTCACCTGCATCCACTTATAAGTGGGCAGAACGGGTTGCGCCTGTGGCGCAGGACTCAAGCCATGCAATGACGGATGATGCTGTCTCAATCTGGTATCATTTCCCGGCATCAATTCATCCTTATATCTTTGAAGATGCTGGAACTCCATACAGGTAGCAGAAGGTGCGTTGGACGCGACGAGATGTGGATGGTGGTAATTAGCTTCTGGAAGATCAATTTGGTATTTGTTTTCATACGAATGAACGCTTCCTTCATCATCGTGCCGTGGAAAGAGATCATGCGGAGGTCTTGAGTAGACCTCGTTGTAGTTGTTGGGGTACGCGGAGGTTGAGTTCGCGTTAGCGTAATCCAGATTCGTGTAACTCAGGCCGGTGTCTGTGTTGATGATCGGATTTTCTTGAGGGACGGTCTGCGGATTGTAATAGTTGAGGTCTTGAGGAGACGGGGGCGTTTCCACGGAGTCTGACGTAGCGCCATACAAGTAAGGCTCGTCGTAGTGGTAATTCGATGGATAGCTGGGCGGGAACTGGTTGGGGTGGTTGCTCACATCACTGGAGTAGGCGTAATAGTTCGAATCCGACGCACTGTACGACGCACCGTGCTGGTTGTGATGGCCGTACATGCTTACGTCCATCATAATCATTGTCCCGCGATGACGTAGGCCAATTACCCCCGGCACATGAACACACACCGCGTTGGGTCCAGTCTCATGCCTCGACTAGCCGCTTGGGGACTGGGCCGGCTGGGGGACTGGGGCCCGCCACAACAGGCTGGCCTGGCGGGCCGGCGAAGTGCAGCGCAGCGAAAGCCCGGGGCGGAGCGTCGGTTCCACGTGGCCGGCGCACCGTGGCCCCTCGTCCAATGGCACGTCGCCGGCTTACAAAAGATGTGATGCTGCGTCGAGGATTGGCCAGCATCCAGCCACCATTGCGCTCTTTGTGTTGGAACATTTCAATTTCGGTGAATGTTACAAGTGTCAGCTACCGTGTGTGACATGACAGCTCGCCTTGTATTGTTCGCATGTGTTGTTTCTAATGGGCTGCGGCCCGATAGCTATCGGCTTATTCATATGCATAAAATATTTAAAAATGCATTTAGATTAGTGCATTGTTGGGGTTTCAAGCATAGCGGTTGGTTGGCCGTGGGTTGATTTTTGATAAACGCGTTTCTTCCTGCTCAATTTAACGTTTCGTTTCATCGCTTGGAACAATTTCTTCACCAAGATTATACGTAAATATAATAAAGTCTAGAATAGGTATCAATGTACAACTTGCGGCACGTATAGGTACCTACCTAACAGTCATTGATCTACAACAATAGACCTAAATGCAAACTAAAATTTGAGTGGATCTGAGCCTGAACTATGGAACTTCTTTATCGCACACTCAAAGAATATTCGGTAATCGATACTTCTGCTTCAAAGACGTACCCACCCACTCACTGTACTTCTCCGCCGCTGTTATGGTAACCGCAAACAACACAGTGAAACAATCCTTTTTTCTGCGATTGCAATGACAACAAATGAGTACATGAACATAAACTACATTCATCTCGTGACAACTCGATCGGATTGAAATGGATCCGATTGAGTTATGTCAAATCTTTCACGTAATACTACGTTTACATCATCGCAGTCTTGAATCCTACGGTTTTCAATCCTCTCTAGGGACATTAACTTATTATACTTATTCCACAGTGGGTTGGTGCACATTCTGGCCAACTTCTGTTTGGAAATAGCGGCTTGACTTGGAATTTTAAATATGATTGAATTTCAATCTGTAGGGTTTATGCCGTCTATTTGAGTCCGCTCCAGTGAATTTAAACCTCTCTCAATCGGATCGAACGGGTCAAAATAAACGTAGTCATTAGGATTGAGTTTCAATTAATAAAGTCTTGGCCGTGACAACGGAAAAAGCTTCTTGTTTCTTTCATATCCTGTTGCGTCCAGGACGTAAACAATTTGTAGGTACGAAAAGAAATGTAATTCGCCGCCATTTTTAACCCTATATTGACAGTTTGAATGGTGGCTATCTTATTCCTTGTTTACATATTTTTATACAGTACGAAATAAAATTGCATTATACTTTTTGAAGGCGTTGGGCGTTGGTCAACTAATAAAAGTCAGCGTGACATTAGTTTTTGAGATGCGTTTTTAGCTTTTAATCTTTATATTTTGTACGGTGAATAGCATTTCGTTTTCATATTTACGGGGGTGCTTCCATTTGAAATGGGTCACCCTGTATATACCTATGTCATACTATCGATTAAAATAATTTCCATTTTGCATAAAATGACAACCAGGACTTTATATTATTTATGGAAACCACCCGTATAGGTATGAGTTATTTCATATTTCCTGAATCATTTAGTGTTAAAAAAATGGCCACCAAATTATTCCTCCGGTCGGATGTCTCTTTTTCTCGTTATATAGATTACTATAGGCATATGGCTTTAGTACGCGATGGCGACATGTTTCCGAGCTGCAACCAGCGTTCGGCGTGCGAAGTTTTGATTCTCATTTGACGGCACTATATATGTTGTTTGACGTTGTGTACTTGCAATTTTCGATTCCCATATAAATAACTATAGCAGTTCTAAATAGTCAAATCTATATATAAATCTCCATGTGAGGGTTATATTCTTTACGATGTGGTAGGTACCTTGAATGCTTTCTACGACTCGAATAACTATGAAAAGTATGGGTGTGATCTGCTCTGTTACCTATTCCTATATCGGTAATATTAGATACCTACACAACACGGTTCTTACAACATCTCTAACGTGAAACATTTTTGTTCATATCTATAGAATCCCGGATAGCTAAAGAACTCAGATTGATGTGTAGTAGGTTTCTTTATCATTTCTTCGCACAGCATCAACAGATTGAGCAGCTCAGTAGATACTGACAATTTTGAAAAAGCCCCGAATACATGCATGTATTTGCATTTGAGATAATTTAGGGTTGTATAGTACTGTTGTAGCATTGTTCAAACTTAAGATTCTTAATATGTGGTCATTCGAACATTAGCTCAGTGCAGAGCATGTCTATTAATGTCTAAGCGTATAGCATCACATTATCTAATTACTATATGTTCCCTGTTTAATGATTCCATTGAAAATATTCAGTATAGGCTTATAAGGAAATATCTGTGACGATGGGCGCATTTATATGGGATCTGTCTTCGTAAAATCGAACCGACATGTGACATGGGCCCGGTTCGTTGAGTCGGCCAAGATTTGTTTGGGTTACAAGGAATAAATAAACAGATTATGATTAGGTGATGATATGTACAGGCGCGGCCCTTGAAATCATTCTTAAAGAAATGACATTTTTTCGTGTTATCTTCTCTTAACTTCTGAATTACTTCCTGGACATTCTTTAAATTGTCTTCAAAGGATCGTCCCAAGATAATGACCTCATTGAGATATACTAAGCAGGTTTTCCATGTTATTCCCCTTAGTAAAGAGTCCATGAGGCTCTCAAAGGGCGCTGATGCATTGCAGAGTCCAAATGGTATAACGCTGAATTATCATAAACCTGTGCCAATGGAAAATGCAGTCTCATTTTGACCTGCCAGTATCCACTCTTCAATTCCAACTTGGAAAACCATCTTGAATCAGACAGAGTGTCCATAGTGTCGTCTATTCTCAGTATAGGGTATAGCTCTGCTTGTTGGTAACATCGTTTAATCGCCGATAGTGTGCGCAAAATCTCGTAGAACCATCCTTCTTCTTAACCGGAACTACTGGAGAAGTCCATGGACTCTGACTTTCTGTTGTGTCATTTACTCCAACATAGCTGCGATCTCTTCTTGCTTAGCAAGGGTTATCCTTTGAGGAGCCTGTTTAATTATAATCGGCTTCAGACATCGCAAACATAATATCTTGGTTTTCTTCAATTAGTCGTCGTAGTTGAGGCTGCTGGTTCATAGTTAAATGGCAGCACCTCCGTTAGTCATCTGCTTTAAACTCTCTGAAAGGGGCTTTGGAACCTGACGTGGCGCCTCCTGGTTTATCATAACTGTCTAAACTTTAAGAAATAACCCAATCTTCTCGCGTTTGTTATTTTGATCGCAGTTCTTCAGGTTAGCAATCCGCACAAGAATTACATGCTCTCTTTTGGCGGTCAGCGCAGCGCAGGAAGTATACCTCTTTTATACAGCCCGCATTCTTCTTCGGATTCCACAATAATGATTTCGCTATTCAGTCTATATCGTAGGTGGCCTTGATAACCTGAGTTATCTGGAACCCTAGTATCTTCATAAGCAGTCACAGATCGGGTAGTGTTTATAGCCATCGTAGGACGCGTCATCAAGATTTTTTCGGTCTTAGTCCTCTAAATACTCTCGTGAATTTCGAATCTCTGGTCACGCGCACAACATCCAAATGATATCATCGGTTATTTCCATCACTAGTAGGTACTCTGTGCTGAAACTTAGTAGAGCCTAAAGGCTTCATGTTCCCCTATAACCGGAATTTCTTCACCATTAGCCAATTCCACAATATAGTTTAATGGTGGCGTAATTCTGCAGTGGGCTATGATGTTCGGCCGCACGATGGTATGGCTGGAACCAGTGTCCACCACAATGTCACATTCCCGGCTGCAGATCTTATCAGCAGATCCAGCTGTCTCCAGAATCCGGCAACCGGTTAGCTTTTATTTTGAAAATCGCGCTTGTGCTGAATTAGAAGGGGTAGACACTTTTACCTGGGACACCCTGTATGAAAATATAAGTTTGACATGTGTTTCGAAAATGGGATGTAAGTAATACATATCTACCAACAACATTATTTTTGTTCATACTATGTTTTATAATATACAGGGTGATTCAGTCATGATGTAAAAATTTTTAACCACTTAATGGGGGATTCCTACTAAAAAGAAAAATGCAAGAAAACTGTTTTTTTTTTGTATCTAAGTTTAAAACGTGGGGCAAATGTTATTGTTGAATTCTTGGTTGAAGGTTATGAACAAATAATACTTCGCTCCTTTATCCCTCAGCTGTATTTATCTATGTTGTCAGTCTTGATTCTACAATCGGCAAGCGTTGTATTGTTATATTCAAATCACGCTCCAGCATCTGCTTGAGGACTTTTCGCCAATTTCCGCACATATATTTATCCTAGTTTTTAAATTTAATTACACGAGAATATCGCTGTCGGCAACACTACAAAATCCCAACGATGCCTACCGCGATGCGTTTTGGATGTTTTCTTTTTTCATTTATTGTTTTTTTTCTAATCAACAAAAGATACTGACGTTATTATATGACCACCATTATTTACTGATTGGCCTCTGGTTTTGGCACTGGCGGCGTTGGGCGGTGGTCCACTTACTTAAACTAGCGCATCCGGTGACAGAAGCAATTAGTTAACTAATTTTGACAGATTTCTTATATGAGGGCAAGTTCCGAGACTTCTGGATAGGTGGCTGTTCATTCAAAGGAACTCAAAACAAATTGGGAGTACCTTTTGTAAAGTCAAAGAAAGCACGCTATTAGGTACTTTTTTTCATGTGAACTAGTTGCGATTAAATAACTATTCCCAAAAAAGCAAAATGGCGACTCTTGAGTCTTTAGTCGGTGTTGGCTAAGGGCACGCGGAGAGTGGCGTATAGGGCGTTTCGCGATTAGCGAAAAAACTCAGGAGGCCATGAACTTGTATTCAAGTTGATGATGGTATTTTCGAACAGCTCTATTAAACAGTGATAGTGCGCTAATTTTAGCTGAACCGATACTATATTAAAGACCCGAGCATGACGTCATATTTGGGGTAGCGCTACTCGACGAAAAAAGTGGCGGCTTATTATAGGTTTTGGAATAGTATTTTGTAATGTAAGCAAGAACTAAAGTAGAAAATTTGGTCTATAGCCCCAAAACGAACCAATGGTCCACCATAGAAGGAAGAAACTGGAAAATCTAATGCGTTTTATACTTATAGTTACACTACAGCTAGCCATGGACTTCATTTCAAACCAAAAGGTACCAAAATATTCTTGCTTGTTTTTAGACTCGCTTTTCTTAATATATGGATGTATGACATATAAGCTTTTCAAATTAAAGGAACATAACAAAGAAGCATTTTATTTTATTTTATTTTGGATATTAAATTAGTTATAACAGACAAATTTGCATGTTTTTATTTTGTAAAAGATCCTGCAACAACGATGTTTTAACATTAAACCACCCTGTCGATTTTTTCGCCGTGTGGCGTCAGTGGCGATCGCTTGAAACAGCGATATGCACAGGTCTTTAATATACTTAGTGTTGGTCCAGGTTTTAGTGTACATTGACACATTTTGTGGTTAGTTTTGTGTTTTGTTAGCTAGACATATTTCCTTATATTTCTTAAAAAAAGCGGTCATATGCATTTGCGAAGGGGGGGGGGGGCATACCTGGATATAATATGTACTCCTTTAGGCGGTTTTTAAGTAGGTACCTACTAATAACAATAAAACTAAAAAATAAAAAGGCCATATCACAAAAAAATTATATTCCTCAAAACAATAAAAAAAAATAAAAAATATGTATTTTAAATTAACATTATGTAAACAAATTTTTTTTTGCATGTGCGTTGGTTATATACAGAGTATCCACAGATTGAGTTCACATAAGGTGTAAAAAACAGCAAATTTTCGAGTTGAAATTTGAGCTTCTGGGGATCAGCCCTGCTTGGTTTTAAACTAATTTGTTACATAATTTTACTTTCGAAAAATCACGTATATGTATGGGATTGCGCGTCATAATAAGTATTTTCGAACGTGTTTTAAGTTAAATAAAATGAGTGAAAAATCGAGTTATTTGATGTGGAATTTGGTCGTGGAGAAAATACAGTCTGTTACTCGGTTAGAATGAAAAAATTCGATACTCGTGGTTCCTCACGCTCGCTAACGCTCGCGTTCGGAATCTTCCACTCGTATCGAATTTTTTTATTCTAACCTCATTACAGAATCTACTATTCCACCTCAGTAAAGTGCCTTTTTTATTTGTAGGTTTTTTTACGGCATTGCGAAATTTCGAAACTCTAGGCCTATTATTTGATTTTTTGGCATGTTTCACACTTTTTTTTAGAAAAGTGCATTTTGCGTAGTTTTTACATCAAAATGTTTACAAAAAAAACTTGTTGACATTGAAAAACTGGATAGGTGTGAAAATTTTCAAAAGCCTAAGTCGACTTTCATTTATTTCTGCTAAAAAAATAAAACGTACACAAATCATAGTAGACCTAGGCTGTTGGCTGTTGGAATTTTTCACACCTATCCAGTTTTTCATTGATAACAAGTTTTCTTAATAACATTTTGATGTGAAAACTACACAAAATGAATTTTTCTAAAAAAAGTCGGAAAAATGCCAACAAATCAAAATAAATAGGTATATGTATAGGAATAGACTTTCGAAATTTCGCAAACCTACTCATTTTTTCATTTTGAACAAGTTTCTTTAATAACATTTTGCCTTAAAACCTACAAAAAGGGCACTTTACTGATGTGGCAAATTAGTTTCTTCATGATATCCAAAGTGATTGTTTTACTACTAACCTGAGAAATCACCATTATTTACCTCATTCCTCTAATGACAAGTAATATTTCTCTACGTAGGTAAATAATGATAATAAAAAAATACCTAGGTAAATAATGAAAAATTTTCTATGTGACATTTAAAAATTACTGTCATTTTATCAGCTTGACAACTGAACTCCCAGGCTACTTGATATTTTGAAGTATTTGAAAAAAGCGAGAAATGACTAAAATATGGCAATATTTCAATGTTAGTAGTAAAAAAAATTCTATATACACTTCGGTTGAGAAGGCCATTATTTACCTCACATATTATATCCTTCGGCGCTACGCGCCTCAGGATATAAAAATGCTCGGTAAATAATGGCTCACTTCTCAACCTAGGTATATAATATACTATTTCGAAAGTAAAATTATGTCACAAATTAGTTTCAAACCAAGCAGCGCTGATCTCCAGAAGCTCAAATTTCAACTCGAATTTTTTTTGTTATTTACACTTTATGTGAACTCAATCCGTGGACACAGTAGGTTAGATAATATTATTAACAATATTCGTATCCATTTCTTATTTATTATTATTTTTTCATTTTATTAGAGGGGGGGCATGTCCCCCATGCCCCCCCCTAAGACCGCGCCTGAAGTAAGCAAGAATATGTTGGTACCTTTTGGTTTGAAATGAAGACCATGGCTAGCTGTAGTGGAAATAAGTATAGAACGCATTAGATTTTTCAGTTTCTTCTTTATTTAGCTTTGGGGCTATAGACAAATATCGTACTTTAGTTCTTGCATACTTTACAAAATACTCTATAAAATATCCAGAATCACAATTCTCAACAAAGGGACATGGCCGCCATGTCGGGTATTTTAAAGCTTCATGTCAATAATAGTCCTTTTTTTTTCTGCAAGCAACGATGTCTCGTTTTTTAAAATGAGAGAAGCTATAACTTAGTTATAATACCTGGCTGTAAGTAATAATAACTTGAAGTAGCTAGGTTTTCTTTGCTTGACGGCAAGCGGACAACTTGTATTGGTTCTGGGCTTTCCAAAGGACGAAAATTTATGAAAATTGCATAGACAAACTAAAGTATCCTTTAAAATTAAAGGAGCATTCTAACAAACCAACCATTGTATAGTATTATTGCAAAAGTTTATTTACCTAATGTTAAACTCAAAAGATAATTTAGGTGAATGTATATTATGAAATTGATTCTAACTGCCATTTCAATCAGAAGAGATTACTCTCCTTCACAACATGCTGTTCTCTGTTCGCTTGTTGTTTGTATTTTTATGAAAATTTAACCATGGCGCACTTTGCGAAAAATTCTCACAAAAATTCTACTTACAACGGAATGTAATCCCCTGTATTTGCCCAAATTTACCATATTATTTGTGGAAAATGTACTTATCCACACCAGGAATCGTACTTATTATAAATACTTATAGGTACTTCTGTGTATATTTTGTTACTTGTTACTGCTTTTATTGTCTGTTAAACAAACGTACACCTACTTACTTAGGTACCCAATTATTGAAACAAAGTTCACAAATGTATTTAATTATAATTAAAGAGAGGGTTGAATATTTATTAGAAAAGATAAACTAAGCCAAAGTGCAGACTGCTCTACTGCATAGACCCGTTGAACCGTCCCGCTGCGGCGTTGCCACATGTTTGCACAGGGCTTGTAAGCTTGCGAAGGCTGTGATACTGTTATTGTTGTACGAATGGCTCGTTTAACCCACGAACCCCCATCAGGTTCCTCCCCTGCGCTCTCTGCCATCATCATTATTCATACCTCTTCATTTTTCGTGACTACCCGCCGTGGCGGAGGCGCGGAGGAGTTTTTTTTCTCGAAATATAAAAAGCCGGAGAGTTCTTGCGTAACGCCATGGGTCGAGAGAGGGCCCCCGCGGGCCGAAGCGGGCCGGGCCCCAGGTCTGTCAGACGCGGCGGCGTTGGCCAGACAGCCGAACTAACGAACTGACTTCCCGTCATATTCCTACCTGGGCCGAGACGGGCCGGCTCAATCGAGCGGAAATACCTGCGTCCTTAATGAATTGAGACGTTGGCTCGTTTTCGCTTTGCACTTATCTCCGGGCGGGAGATGCGCGACGTCGATGTGGTGGACGCATGACAAGATAACGTTTGCGTTTGGGGTTTTAGTTGTTTATTAATCAACTTGTTCCACCATTTAGGTTGGTGGAACGGTACTGCGCCTAGAGTATGGCTCCAATTCAATAATAGGACGTGTTAAGTTCAGTTTGTCCCTTTGAATCTAAAATATTGTTCTTTGTGCCGTTCATAATTTGAATTTCTTAAAATTTCCCATACCAGATCAATCGACAAGTATAGGATGTCCCAGTTAACACGTTGCGAGCGATTATGTCGATTGTTTCCCTCATACTGCTTGCATCCAATAAAGTAGCTCCTTCGATAAAAATCCAACCAATCATATGCCTCTGCTAGCGATAATTGCACTAGTGTATTTGTCGAGATTATTTCACGAATACGATTTAATAATTTCTATATTAATTTTTTCTATGTTTACATTTCCAAAACGACTCATTTTGAGTTTATTGACAGCTTCGACTATAGCATTCGAGTAAACAAACATGACGCTTGGATATCCAAGGCAAATGCGATTATACCTACAATTACCACTTCGTTGCTTAGCAACCGCGAATCTGTTCGATACAAACACGTACTTCTTAAAAGTGGTATTTTACACAATACCTTATAAATTTTGTTGCGGTATTATTACGCATTGTATCAATGAATTTATATAACTTTTACACTGCTAAATTGTTCTTATTAGACCTCGGTCTCCGTTTAAATTTATGACACACATTCAGAAAATAAACCATCTCTGACAGGGTGTAGCTTCGCTCTCGGGATTTTATCAGAAAATAAAAGATCATGCAATTTATACTCGTGATCTTTCTAGGCAAAATAGCGCTTTCGAAAAAATTATCGATAAAATTTCCGACACTTGTGATATTACATACGATAATTTTTAAGATAAATTTGTGGTTCGAAAACTAAACTTGTGTAGTTTTTTCCAAGGAATTGAATGCCGCCAAGAAAAAAAACAATTGAACTTCAAACAAAAAAGATATGGCAAAATAACAGATTTTTTTTTAATCAACATGGCGTTTTTGTTGCATTTTTTCATTAGACTGCATAGTGCATACTTTAGACGGAGAACTGAACTAAACTGAATATTTTCTAATGTGTTCGCACCAGGCTTGGTATATAATACAACTTCATGCATTTGATGTTTTTTCCATGTGTATCGGCGAGACCAGATTTGCAGGTATCTCCAGAAAACTTATTTTAACACATATTCTAAACTGTTTTTTTTTCTGTTTCATCAAAAAGTAAGGAAGATTTTATCCATATGAGTTTTTATACAAGCCTAGCTTTTATAATTACTATTTTAGCAATTTACTGAGCAAGGAAACTTAATTTACTGTGAGCATTCATTACTGTTATTGATTGCCTTCCCTTTGTTGTAATCTTTTTAACATTGGAAATGGTTATGTTTATTACTGACTAACTTATATGCGTAATGCGTAATGTTTTATGCGCATATTGTTAATTCGAATTTGTTTCATTCTTTTTTGTATTAATTTGTAAGTACCTACAAAAATCTAATTCCACTGTTTCTAAATTTGTACTTTCTGAAAGATATTGTCTCATTAGTTAAAAACAACAACCATATTTCTACACATAGCGTAGATATTGCCAGTGGGTAATTTATTAGCGCCTGCGTTTTTATTATCTAGCTAGCATGATGCCAAAATAACCAGTATGAACCTGTTTCGTTTAGTTTCTTAATTAAAGATCCTTAAGTTTCTGGCAACTATGATGTCTTGTTAATGAAATGACTCTATTGGCTTTCAGGTATCGGCCTGCCCATGCCCACGTCGCCCACGTCTAATCCGCATCTTGCTTTAAGCATTTTATTTATTAATTTGTTTTTCAACAAAACTAAAATAAATGAAATTGGTTGTTTTTCAAGTCTGTTACAGCAGGTTTCTAGATATCGCGTCGCAGCATCGACATTATGTGACTACCAATTAATTAAAAATTAAGACTGCGCCTTCGACATCTCACATAGCATGTAACGTTGGCTATACAAAAAAGGCCACTATAATGATATGTTAATTTATATTGGCTGGATTCATTAATAAGGGACGTGTTAATTCAGGGACACGGAGCAGATAAGGCTTTCCAGTCAACACTTCAGTGATCTGATACATTTCGGTTATTAATAATTCTCCTCTCAACATTTTTACTGTCACCTGAACATGTCCCCCGATCGTTATCTGATCCTGGAAGAAAATCGACTTCCCAAGAAATCAAGTTTAGGAACTTCTTAATTATATTCCTTCACTTAAGCATCTTCATTAATTAGGTAGGTTTTGGTGTCCATTGTATTATGCAGCCAAGACAAGTGTAGGAGGTGTCTGACAAAACATGTTTTTCTGCTAACGTTTACCTATTTTAAACAGTTTATCTCCCAAACTTACAATACCATACGTGTTGTATTCGTAACAAAAAAAAACTTATTTTAAAAATAAAATACTGAAAATGTAAATCTGGTTTTTGTGTTTTTATTCATATATTAGAATATCATAATGTGAAATAAATGTTATAGTTAATAGGTACAGCGTGTCCCAAATAGTTTGTCCTACCCCCAGGATCTCAGGAACCGTAAGAGATACGAAAAAAACTTAAATACAAAAGTTGTAAGGTTGGCAGTGGACGTAACCTCTCTTTTATGTTCACATATACAGGGCGATTCGTATTTGCAGGACAAAAATAAAATATTTAGATTTAGACAATTGTATTAATCCTTTGGAATATTTGCATTCTCCATGAAATTTGCTACAGAACCGTTTTTTTGTCTTGTATTTTGGATGCAGCGTTGCCAAGATATCGAATTTTTCTTGGAATTTAGGGATTTCGTCGAGGTTATGGAAACCGAATTCTGTATCTTTATTTTAATAGATATCAAAGATATATTTTAGCCGAAGTATGTCAGCACAACCGTGTGTGGTGTGGTATGTCGAAGTTGGTTTTTGCATATACAGTGTGTTCATAACAGGCTCTCAAAATCAGATAATTTCAAACAGCAATAACTTATTTTTTTCAAATGGAATGACCCATATTTCTATAGTTTGTTGGATGCCGGCGTCCAAGCCCCACATTTTATGTAAATAACATTCTATACCAAAAAATACCCGTTTTTGAGATATTTAGTATTTAAGAAAATTTCTTTGCATTTTTCATTCAGGTGAGAAAGTTTTATCAAGCAAGCCATAACTATTTTTCCAGACAGTGGCAGAAATAATTGTCATTTTAGATAATACGGGAAATAAAATTCCTATACCCGTATACAGTATGTCCACGGATAGACATCCCAAGAGGACAAATGGACCAAAAATTTAATTTTTCGACAAATAGTCATTCTTGATAAAAGTTTCTGCTTCTCGAAAAAATATGATCGACGAAGAGAATTTTCGATTTTTTATACAGGATGTTCAAAAAATACAAAAACATGAAGTGCGATCAGGAATAAACTGCTTTTATTTTTAAAAATTTCAAAAACTTTTACTTAGAAAAGTTGTTTAGAATTAAAAGACGTGTCAGAGGGTAATTTTTTACCTATTTAAGTCAAAGTCGTCCGATTTGCTTAAAAATTTACAATCAGACACATCTTTTAATTCTAAACAATTTTTCTAAATAAATATTTTTATCATTTTAAATACAAATACACTTGGAAATAAAAAAACGGAGTTGACTGATTTATTTGAAAAGTGACAATCGGACACATCTTTTAATTCGAAACAACTTTTCTAAGTGAAAGTTTTTGATATTTTTAAAAATAAAGGCAGTTTATTCATTATTTCATGTTTTTGTATTTTTGGGCACCCTGTATAAAAAATTGAAAAATCTCTTCGTGGACCATATTTTTTCGAGAAGCAGAAACTTATCAAGAATGACTTTTTGTCGAAAAATTACATTTTTGGTCCATTTGCCCTCTCGGGATGTCTATCCGTGGACATACTGTATACGGCTATAGGAATTTTATTTCCCGTATTATCTAAAATGACAATTATTTCTGCCACTGCCTGGAAAAATAGTTATGGCTTGCTTGATAAAACCTCACCTGAATCAAAAATGCAAGGAAATTTTCTTAAATACTAAATATCTCGAAAACGGGTAGTTTTTGGTATAGAATGTTATTTACATAAAATGTGGGGTTTGGACGCCGGCATCCAACAAACTATAGAAATATGGGTCATTCCATTTGAAAAAAAAAAAGTTATTGCTGTTTGAAATTATCCGATTTTGAGAGCCTGTTATGGAGACACTGTATATGCAAAAACCAATTTCGACATACCACACCACGCACGGTTGTGCTGTAATACTTCGGCTAAAATATATCTTTTATATCTATTAAAATAAAGATACAAAATTCAGTTTCCATAACCTCCGTCCCTAAATTTCAACAAAAATTCGATATCTTGGCAACGCTGCATCCAAAATACAAAAAAAAACGGTTCTGTAGCAAATTTCATGGAGAATGCAAATATTCCAAAGAATTAATGCAATTGTCAAAATCTAAATATTTTATTTTTGTCCTGCAAATACGAATCGCCCTGTATTTGTGAAAATAAAAGAGAGGTTACGTCCACTGCCAACCTTACAACTTTTGTATTTAAGTTTTTTTCGTATCTCTTACGGTTCCTGAGATCCTGGGGGGTAGGACAAACTAATTGGGACACGCTGTACGCTAAGTGCTAACTAAGTAGCAAACAAGGGAAATATTGATATACCATGCAAAAATGAAACAAAAATTTATCGAAAAAGAACTCAGGAGGAACTTAGGAAATTAATATGAATATGAAAATTTTTGTGTTTCTGGTACCCTATAATAATTATGGATTTTTCAGAGACATCACAGAGGATTTCCAAAAAAATTAAGTAGGCAACGAAAACGAGACTATATTATTTACAAGCATCACCGTTATATTGGTGGTAGAAGTATTAATAATAGGCATGATATAGGTAGGTAAAAAAGTCCTACTGGTTCTCTGTGGAACATACCTTAAAGGAGCGCTCCCAAAGCGTATACTGTGCCATATCTAGGTATATGCAGAGCTGGGAAAGATCGCGCCAAAAAAGATCTAGATCATAGATCAGATCGTTTAAAAATTGACCTTTTAATTAAAAAACGATCTTAGATCAAAGATCGTCTAAACATGATCTATTTAAAGAAGATCAGTCGATCTAAGATCTTTTGATCGATCCAAGATCTTCTAAACGATCTAAGATCTTCTAAACAATCAAAGATCTTCTAAACGATCTAAGAACTTCTAAACGATCTAAGATCCTCTAAATGGTCAAGATCTTTCAACAAAATTCATGATATTATACAGTGTGTCCATTTTAGTGTGCAACATATGGGAATTTTTTTATTAAGTGCACAACCAAAATACAAATATTGCCGAAAGTTGGTGCATGTTCGATAATCATATTAGGTGCCCTTAGAATGGTTGCAAGTCAAACAGCATACAGGGTAGGTCAAAAAATATAAAAATTGTTCAAGAGTAAAGTACCCTTATTTCAAAGAATTCAGCAAAATGTTATTAAGAAAAGTTGTTTATAATTAAAAGTTATGCCTAAATACCAAAACATTTAATTGTTTGTATTTTGTTTTTTGTTTGTATTTTGTTTGTATTGTATAATTATTTTCTGTCATTCCCAATACGTGTAAATTTTAATTGACTTGCTGCACATACTTTTGTATTTTGTGGTCAAATAAACAGCTACCTATCTATCTATCTATATTTTTTGACCTACCCTGTATGCTGGTTGACTTGCAACCATTCTAAGGGCACCTAATATGATTATCGAACATGCACCAACTTTCGGCAATATTTGTATTTTGGTTGTGCAATTAATTAAAAAAATTCCCATATGTTGCACACTAAAATGGCCACACTGTATAGTAATAGATATAAAAAAGATGTAAGATTGTGCGTGTAAATGTAAATACAAGAAAAAGTGATAATGGGCATAATCACTCAAAGTTAGAAAACAAAAAAAAGCTAGTAACCGCATACACGTGTTTCATGCTATTTGGCAATTATCAGTACGGTGTAACATCAAACAAATCAAAAAGATGGGAATGATTTGGAAAGCAACAAATGAAGTCCAGGCAGGAGCCAACAGCACATTTGCAGCTTCAGTCAGCACGTCCCCAATTCGGGGATGGAAATCTTCATAGCTCAAGATACAATGACAACAAAGATGTAAGATTGTGCGTGTAAATGTAAATACAAGAAAAAGTGATAATGGGCATAATCACTCAAAGTTAGAAAACAAAAAAAATTGTAGTCTTGGGCTATGAAGATTTCCACGCAGGTCGCTTTAGCAGCCTCCGTGGCGATGTTAGTACAAGCCCTGAATTGGGGATGTGCTGACTGAAGCTGCAAATGTACTGTTGGCTCCTGCCTGGACTTCATTTGTTGCTTTCCAAATCATTCCCATCTTTTTGATTTGTTTGATGTTACACCGTACTGATAATTGCCAAATAGCATGAAACACGTGTATGCGGTTACTAGCTTTTTTTTGTTTTCTAACTTTGAGTGATTATGCCCATTATCACTTTTTCTTGTTAATAGATATAGGTAGATATCTGTAATTACTTTTCCTAATTTTGACATAGTATAAAGTGGCATCTTTCAAAACCCGAGCAAGTGATGATACGTCCAGTTTTACGTAACTAGTTGTATAAAGTAAAATTTTACGTAACTAGTTACGTAAATTTACTACTCTAATTGAACTGGTTACGTAATCAATCAGTTGATATAGGTACCTGTGGAGAATTAGACTTTTCTTGTAGAGCGCGTTCAGCCTTAGAATGGGCCACCGACGCCATTCAACCTAGATGTTAAATGCCTGCCTTTCATAGTCAGAATTATATATCTTTCTCTTCTAATAATTATTTCTTTCTCTTCTAATAATTATTATTAATAACTACTTACGCCTTACGCCTATGCCAGCGCTGTAGAAGCGGCGTCTGTATACCCGCTCGGCAGACACGCGCAGCTACAGATGACTCCCCGGGCCTATTCTAAGGCTGAACGCGCTCTTAAAACGTGTTCACCAATTATTTATGCAATTTATAATTTTATAACTTAAGTTATAAAATTCGGAATTTTGAGAAATAGATAATAGTATATTATACACCTAGGTTGAGAAGTGAGCCATTATTCTCCGAGCATTTTTATATCCTGAGGCGCGTAGCGAAGTGTATATAGAATTTTTTTACTACTACATTGAAATATTGCCATATTTTAGTCATTTCTCGCTTTTTTCAAATACTTCAAAATATCTAGTAGCCTGGGAGTTCAGTTGTCAAGCTGATAAAATGACAGTAATTTTTAAATGTCACATACAAAATTTTTCATTATTTACCTAGGTATTTTTTTATTATCATTATTTACCTAGGTAGAGAAATATTACTTCTCATTAGAGGAATGAGGTAAATAATGGTGATTTCTCAGGTTAGTAGTAAAAAAATAGGTTATTGTAGTTGTAGGTAAAATGTACGTCACTTTTTTTTTATATTATTTGTCATTTTCGCGAATTCTGACAATTTGCACTTTGACTGAGGTAAACTGCTTTAAATGAACGCTCGTTAGTAACGTAAGTAACGGAATTCGTAATACATATATTTTAGAAATAATATGTAGATTATATGTATAAAAAGAAAAATCCTTGTTAGCACAAAATTATTAATTCTTCTAAAAAATATATACCTACCCTCTACCTACATTATTTTGTATAAAAAAATCACAGAAACGTTTCAAAACCGAACTACTTACAACAATTGAGGTCAAAATGAGAACATATTTTACAAATATGTAGATATAAAAACAAAAACTGTTATTCCTACAACAACCTAGAGCACTATTTTTTATTCTCCAAAAATAAAACATTATTTTATATAAAAAAATCACAGAAATGTTTCAAAAATGAACGAAAACAAATGAGGAATGAGGAAAAGATCTTAGATCGTTATAACGATCATAGATTCTCTTAAAGATCTTAGATCTTTAAAACGATCTTAGATCTTTAAAATGATCTAAGATCGTCAAATTAAGATCAAAGATCAGATCTTTTTGAAACGATATTTGTAAAAAAGATCGTTCTTTAGTGAAACAAAAAAGATCTAGATCTAAGATCAAGATCGCGATCTTAGCTCTTTAAAACGATATTTTTTAAATAGATCTGCCCAGCTCTGGGTATATGCATATCTGAACTACGTTTCTCTAACTAGGACCAATAGTGTTACTAAAGGCTATACTAGAAATATCATATAGGTGATATCGAGTTCATTCAAATCTCGATAAAGTACTTGATGAGAATAAAATTTAGTAACATTAGACACCAATGATCACAATTCTTTATGAGTAACTTTTAATTTTTCCAAAATACCCCCAAAGTTCCGAAAAATACCACAGCCGTATTGCATTGCAGGGGGGCGATATATAAAGGATTGTTAAGCTCAGATGATGCTTACATTCAACACCCGCAATCTCACAAGTAGACTCCTCAGACATTTTACAGATTATCTAGACTCTTGACCAATAAAATCTAAATTATACATATCTCCGGGAATAGCTTGAGAATTTGCCCATCGAAATTGGAAAAGTTCTCCAATTAGAATAAGATTCCATGTTACATGTGACCAAAGGGAAACATCACTAAGCTTGAAGCAGCGGTCCTTATAATAACTCCAAAAATGGCATACATATCCATAAAAATTCTTCCAGCAGACAAAGAAAGAGCGACAGTTGTAGAGAAAGATATGACCGAAAAATTAATATGACATAATTTGCAAAAGAAACTAAAAGGTACCTCCGGATGCGAACGCAGGATCTACCAGTTGTTTAGAAAACACCACATTCATTCCAGACAGAACACTCTAAATTGGTTTAGCGAATACAAATTTTTTGAAATTTTGTTGTCGAATCCATATTTCCATTCACGTGGTGATGTAAAATAAGCTCCGTAAGTTTCAACGTCGAGCGCCTACATCTACACCATAGTGGAAGGAAAGTCAAGGCATAATCAGACACTGACTGAAAGAACCAACTTACCTCTATGGAAGGAGTTATAGCATTTTGTCTACATAACTCTTATTTTCAATTGAAAGACAATTTCTACATCCAATAGGACGGTCTGCCAATGGGATGTTCACTTTCACCTGTCATCGCAAACATCTACATAATGGTTTGAGGAATTAGCTACTAGCCACATTTTAATCCAAAACATATACTTATAGTATGGTACCGAAGTGCCGAAGAGTTCGATAATTTTAACACATCAGCCAAATTAGACCAACAATAATAATTAGCTCACAATGGAGACAGAGAAAGAACAAATCCGAAACATCAAAACAGACCTTTCAGGCAACGGCTTCTCACTAAAAAGCGACAGGTCCAATCTTCAAATTTACTACAACAAAATGCAAAAAAAAGAGGGACAGGAAAAGAATCTGATCAAAATTAAAAGAATTGCCAGCCATAGTACAACGTTGGAACATTCTTTTACTCGCCGATCCCCACCAAACCAAATCATCAAGTAAGTGCCGAGGATATTAGAAACGAAGAGACCTCTGGAAGCACGACTAGGAAGCACACCCAAAGAGGAGAGACCTTAAGGTCGGGAATAGCTGAACATGTGTGGACCAATCGGCACCGAATGAATTTTTGAAAAGAATCCTCACTGATACAGAAGAAAAATCAAACAATTCAAATAAGCAGTCCACATAGAAAACAAACAAGCATTCAGCCACCCAGTGCCAACATTCCCAAATGCAAATACTCTCTATATAAAAACCACAATCTGTGTACCTACTGTTCGAAACAGCATGGAAGCCCAGCAGCAGATAGTTACTCATTAAATAAAAAATCTGACGAATACACTCCATCCAACCTGGTTAGAAAGTTCAGCTTCGGGAGTTGGCTATCGTTCGCCACCGTACTCTTGAAAACCATCGCGACGGGTCGCGCA
This sequence comes from Pseudeuparius sepicola, assembly GCA_963920635.1. NCBI lineage: Eukaryota > Metazoa > Arthropoda > Insecta > Coleoptera > Anthribidae > Pseudeuparius > Pseudeuparius sepicola. The sequence continues at coordinate 59,233,402 of OY987300.1, read as the reverse complement.
AAAAATTCTAAAAGCTTTGCCGTGTAGGCGCCTTCGCCGGAGTCGGGACGGATCCAATTTTGCGCCGTCTGGAATTAGGTGCAAAGTACATCTGGACGGGAGCGGGAGCCTTTAATCCGAAAGTTGTATGTTCTTGTATTTTTGTTATATACGGGCGCTGTCACGGCCTAAGTAGAAAGGTTTTAGCGAGCGGCAGCCCCGCTCGCCGATCCATCATGGCTTGTCAGGCCCGGCTACTCTCGCAGAGCAACCCCCGCCCCGCGGGCGCCCTGCCCCACACCCCCCGCCCCACCCTGGCATCCACAATGCCAATTATTACCAATATTTAGTCTGCCATTCAGATGTTTTTCCACGGGCCTAGCCTGATAGAAACGTCTCACGCCGGCTCCCTAGGGAGTTCGGGGTATATCTACGCGTCGGCCGCCACTTGCACGTTAGTTACAGCAACATAATACCATAGTCGAATCGGGGGTTTGGTCCACACAGCTTGATGCCCCTCGCGTTTTATTTAGGTAGCGTTTGCTGTTTTATTTAGAAACATTTTGAAATAATCACTTGAATCAAATTTGAACTTCTACAGAGACCAATAAGATACTGTTTACCGATCAAAGAGAATTGTAAGAGCATCGCCCTTATTATAAACCACATGTTGTTCTAATGCGGTGGCAAATACAGGGTTGGGCAGAATGAAGTATCTATTTTCTATGTACTGGTATTTGTTAATGGTTAAACTTTAAGCAAAAACTCAAACAAAATGTTCTTGAGTAAACATGGCAATTCTATTTTCTCAATATCACATCAGTCAAATGACCTCCGCCTCGCTGCTGGCACTCCTGAAGTCTAGTAAAAACATTTTACATCACTTGTTGCAACATTTCAATTGGGATTGCGTTAATGTCGGTTCGAATATTATGCTTCAGTTGTTCCAAAGTTCGATTAGCTTTTAACTGACATTTCTCGCAAATAGTTTAGCAACTGTCATAAATTGCCATGTATCGGGAACACATGGTGACTTGATTTGAAATTAGATTTTTTTACATTATTGAATAAATGTAGTTAAAAATGGATAGGTCATTCTGCCTGATTCACAGTCATTTGACTGATGTGATATTCAGAAAATAGAATAGCCATGTTCACTCAAGAACATTTTGTTTCAGTTTTTGATTAAAGTTTGACCATTAATAAATACCAGTATACACTGTGTCCCGGATAAGAATGAACAGCATGGGGATATTGCAAACGGTGAGAGATAGGGCAACGGTTAAATGGGGAAAAAGTTGCGCAATTTTGAGGTCAATAAAATGGCACAAACAGATTTTTAATATCTTTTTTCGTTTTTGAGTTATTTTGAAAAAAGTAAAATTTTGCGTTTTCGATTTTATTTTTTTCTGAAGTTGTTATCACAGATAGAGAAAAAAGAAAAACACTTTCTTATGGCACTTTTTAACGGGCCTTAAGATGGCGTTTTTAGATTTGTACTACAACGTTACGTTTTTGAGAAACCATCTTCAACTTTATTTTTTTAAATACGGACCTGGATTTTTTTTTGAAAATTTTGAAAGCACTTTTCATTGCAAATACCATGATGTATGACACGAAATATTTTTAAAATGTTTTGAGACAATTATACTGAAAATTCCTTTTTTTCCATTCATTTTTGTCTATGCGGCCCTGTATTTAATAATAAGAAGTCTAAATATTAATCAGTATTGACAACAATTTAACTTACAGTTTATTTTTACTTTGAAAACTTAATATTTTTAAATTTTACGGCCCTGCGTCTGGTAAAGTGTTTTCATCTGTTGTTGTACAGCAAACAGTGTCGCATTGTGTTTTGGAGTAAATTCACCGCTTTTCCTAATTGCGAGAAGAAAGCTTTAAACGCTTTAAGCCAACGTAATCAATAACTTTTGCCATTTATTAATTGCAAAAATACATTCGTTCCGCCTCTACACTATTTCTGTGACACAAGATATAACATGCTGACATGTTAAATTTGTCGTCATTTGAAAAAGCATCCTCCATTTGTAATGAAATAAATTGTTAATTAAATGATACAGTGGGAGTTATGACAAATGACAAGGGATTGCTTTCGTCGTTTCAAAGCCTTCTAGGTGGAGGATTTTTATTTATTTTTTATTATCGTATGTGCCGTCCTTTTTTTAGTTCTCCAATTGAAAGATAAGTTGTAAGTTAAATTGTTGACAATACTGATTAATATTTAGACTTCTTATTATTAAATACAGGGCCGCATTAGAAAAAAAATAATGAAAAAAAGGAATTTTCAGTATAATTGTCTCAAAACATTTTTAAAATATTTCTTGTCATACATCATGGTATTTGCAATGAAAAGTGCTTTCAAAATCTGCAAACAAACATCCAGGTCCGTATTTAAAAAAATTAAGTTGAAGATGGTTTCTCAAAAACGAAACGTTGTAGAACAAATCTAAAAAGGCCATCTTAAGGCCCGTTAAAAAGTGCCATAAGAAAGTGCTTTTCTTTTTTCTCTATCTGTGATAGCAACTTCAGAAAAAAATAAAATCCAAAACGCAAAATTTTACTTTTTTCAAGATAACTCAAAAACGAAAAAAGATATTAGAAATCTGTTTGTGCCATTTTATTGACCTCGAAATTGCGCAACTTTTTCCCCATTTAACCGTTGCCCTATCTCTCACCGTTTGCAATATCCCCATGCTGTTCATTCTTATCCGGGACACAGTGTATAGAAAATAGATACTTCATTCTGCCTAACCCTGTATTTGGGAGTATAATCTGTAATCATAGAGAGGTAACTTGGCAACTCTCGAGCAGTCGGGGAATCGAAACCCTATGTCTTTCGCTACATATACCTACTACAAGTTTCCACTATGAGTCAGGTCTTATAGAGGTTTGTGTTAAATATTCTAATCTTGTATAAAGAGCGTGGCGAACAAGACTTGTTCAGGTTGTTATAGAGGTATTGAGCAGAGACCTTCTCATCTCGGCCTTCAACTCCTATATTTTTCCTGGTCAACTTTGCCACCACAATATGTTGTAATTTTCCAAACGAATTAGTCTCTTCTTTACATTCGTACCCACTTTCTTCACAAAAATCTCCAAGGGCTACTTGAGATTTTGCTTTCGCTGTTTATAATTCATTATACCTACTTATAGGATAGGTCCTAAGGTCAGGTCAATCCTGTAGGGCAAACGAAAATGAACTCTTCGATTTCAACTTCAGAAGCTACGATGAGGCTACTTTGAAGTTTAATCATGAAGTCAACAGTGATTTTAAAATTTAAAAGTCAAAGTTACTAAACTTAATTAAAATCCTTGGTTTAATCTTACATATAGATGGTAAGCCACATAAAAGTCCCAGGCTCGTATTTTTTTTGGGTTTTAACGGATTTTTTTGAATTTGAAGTCAATCAACAAATAAAACTCCTTTAAAATTATTTTTAATGGACTTAAAACTCTGAAACCTCCTTGTAAGTGAGGTTTTTTAGTTTTTATTTTAATTTTTAACAAAATAATATACAGGGTGAGTTTTTTTCGATGCCCACTATGGGGATCTCGGAAACTAGCAGAGCTAGAACAAAGTTTAAATGGGGAAAGAATTGCAGTTTTGAATGCTCAATCTAATGCCCCTTTTGGATTTTTAAAAAAGTTCACGGCTGACTAGATATTTCGAAAAAAGTGATTTTTTGCTATTTCTTCAGATATCTGTAGCTCCGTTATTTCTGATTATACAGAAAAACTGTAGAGACAAAAATTGTAGATAATTTTGGGCTTAATAAGATAATCTGATCCATTTTTTTATGTTGTTTGTGATTTTTGAGATATGACATAAACTTGTGTTTTTTTAAATGTAAATCATAGTTGGCTGTGGCCTTATAAAATCGGCCATTTTTTGAGCTTTCCAAAGATATAATACTCGGCATAGTTATTACAAAAAATAAAAGAGCTGTATAATCAGAAATAACGGAGCTGTATAATCAGAAATAACGGAGCTACAGAGATCTGAAAAAATAGAAAAAATCACTTTTTTCAAAATATCTAGTGAGCCGTGAACTTTTTTAAAAATCCAAAAGGGGCATTAGATTGAGCATTCAAAACTGCAATTCTTTCCCCATTTAACCTTTGTTCTAGCTCTGCTAGTTTCCGAAATCCCCATAGTGGGCATCGAAAAAAAAAAACTCACCCTGTATACAGTGTGTCCTAATTTGATACTGGACACCTCAGAAATATATGAAGGGCAAGGAAAACAAATGGTCTCTATTTCTTTATTGGTAGTACCAAGGGAGAGTATCTCATAGGCAGTGGTATTTGGATAGGGTAATTATTTCATGGCCTGCTAAGATTTTTTAAAATAGCAAATTTTCAAGAAACCCCATTAGGGATTTTGACAAAATGTTATTAAGAAAACTTGTTCAGAAGGAAAAACTGAGTAGATTTGCAAAGTTTCAAAAGGCTAGTCCTACTTTGATTTTTAGATTTATCTCCCACTTTTTTCTTAGAAAAGTGTCCTTTCTGGAGTTTTCACGTCAAATTTTTATTTTTTCACGATGATCAAGTTTCCTTAATAATATTTTAACGTGAAACCTCCAGAAAGGACACATTTCTAAGAAAAATGTGGGAGAAAAAGGCGAAAAAGCTAAAAATCAAAGTAGGCCCTCGGCCTAGACTTTTGAAACTTTGCAAATCTACTCAGTTTTTCATTCTGAACAAGTTTTCTTAATAACATTTTGTCAAAATCCCTAATGGGGTTTCTTGAAAATTATCTATTTTAAAAAACCATAGCAGGCCATGAAATAATTACTCCATCAAAATACCACAGCCTATGAGATACTCTCCCTTGGGACTACCCATAAAAAAAATAGAGACCATTTGTTTTCCTTATCCTTCATATAGTTCTGAGGTGTCCCGTATTAAATTGTAGATACAGTGTGACAAATAAGGGAACAACTTTTTATTTGCAGAAGTATATCTAAAAGGTTACTTTGCCAACAGTTTGATTTTATTTTTTACTTACGGTAACTGTTAAAATTTTACAATTAACAAACGTCGCTAATTTGTGGAAATACGGGTTACTTCATTCGTAGAACTATTACTTTGCATAATTGCTTTGATCTAGACCAACACTATATTAAAGACCTGTGCATAGCGTTGTTTCAAGCGGCGCGCCAAGATATTTTTCCACAGATTTTCTTAGCGTAAAGTACTATTTTAGAGCAATTAAAAATATTGTCACGTATACACTATATAATAAGGAGTATGGAGGAGTAGCAGTAGTTAAGAAAACATTTGGAGTGCAATACAATTATTGAATTATTAATAATTATTAGCCACTTAAATGCAAGCATCAATTGCAGGCGCCCACGTTTTTCGAATCTTTATGGGGCAAAAATTATTTTATACTTCTTGGTCATTTTTTATATTATTAGGTATTTTATTATACCTTTAGTAATTTTTAAAAACGTGGTAGATATATTAAAAAATATTTAAGTTTTATTATTTTCTGATTTGTAGTCTTGTGTTTGAAATTTTGCAATCGATTTTAAACATATTATTGATGAGATTATGACAGAGAAATTTCATATTTATTTCAGTTTCGCTCACCTGATCATATTTGAAATAGAAAATTTATACCTACCTACCAATAATATATCAATCTATTTAATAATTGTTATTTTCCTGACAAATAAAATAAAGAAGGAATCAAAATTAATGTCATAAGATTTCAAGATTTCAATATTAAAACAAATTAATTCCATATCCTTCTTAGTTAGCAACTTATGGTGCTGGAGGTTTTAGTTGTTGCATTCTTGCAAACTGTTAAATAATTCGGTTTCTTTTCTGTCTGTCTGTTTGTTTGTTTGTCATCCTTTCTTCCTAACGCGTTTTTAACACTTTTTTTATTTTGTTACCAGCAGCTTATGGCATGTGCTTATCTGTTCATAAATTTTCACTAGTCAAATATTTGTATTTAATAATAATAATAATTCTCACCCTCACAATTACCTACTATTAATTCAGATTTTTTTATACTAACGACATAATAATAATATGTATATAGCGAGTTAATATTCCACTGTCATCCAGGTCTGAGCTACTCGTATGTTCAAAGTTTCAAGTCTCTAGCTCATCCGGAAATTAGTATTGCAAAATTTGACGAACAAACAGGAGGGCAAGAAAGCGAGTTAAAAAAAGAAAATTTCATTTTCGTTGTTAAAATCGCGCCTCATGTGAAAATTTGTGAAATTTTGAAGGTAAAATCTAATATGAACATAACATTTGAAGAGTACAGCAGCCTAAAAAGGATGAGGGTCCACAAAAATCCGTATTTGAGATAGGTATGCCAAATTATGACCAAAAGGCATTATTTCCTACTTCCTACCTAGCATACTATACACGTAGGTAACTAAATTTCATTTATATAAAATATATTTTAAAGGAATATTGATTTTTTTGCCGACTTTCATTTTTTTTCCCTGACTTAATGTACTTAACCCCCTTTTACAATTTCTCTGGACGCCCATGTCAAAAAAAATATTACTAACAAAACGTTTCACCAACAAGGGACCCCAGCTAACATTTTAAAAATTGGTTACTAACGACAAGCCTATTTCTTAAATAGATAGAGGGATTCAAATTTTAAAATTTGTTTTACTCAAAACCATTGTTTTGTGACGCTCATCCTTTTTAGCCTGCACTCTTCATTTGGCAATGGCAATGTTTTTGCTAATTATGCGGGCTCATAATCATTTGTGCTGTAAGCAACAATACTCTGTTTTCTTTCACAGAGGAAACAAAAGTGGTAATAAAGTTCTATTGTATCCTTGATTTTTAACCAACCAATATTCAGTAATTATCAATAACAACACTAGTAACAACAAAGTAAAAATAAAAGTTAGTGCTCATAGTGCCCCATAAATTTTTTTTAGGGCACTTAAAGAAACTGAACGGCAACCACCGTAACAATAACAGATAAGAACAAGCAATATTGCTGTCTTGAGTCTGATGAATGAAAAATATTTCTTTCTTGAAATCGGCAGTGAAGTGTCCCAAAATCGTCATTAAAAGCTCATAAATCGGCACTGAAGTAGCCCATTATTGTACGATTTTTTCAATAAGTAGGCCTTGGCGAGATGTAAACATCAAACGTCAGACGCGGAGCCATCGCCCGTCAAAAGTGACCAAATATTCAAACCCGGCCAATAAAGGCCCTTTTACCTTTTCGTACACATTGCGAAATTGTTACCTATAGCAGCGCAATCTTTCGAATAAATATTTTAGTAGATTTGAATATCAATCTACTTTTCTTGGAGGCTGCACAACAGGCAGCAGTTTGGAGTTTCTGTTGAGAAGCGCCATGCCTCATCATACTTCTTAACCTAAATCAAAGTAAAACTTTTTCCGATTTAAAAAAAAGTACAATTTGTGTCTCGGCACTGAAGTTCTTTTTATGACTCATGTAATTTAATAGCCTCGGCCAGAGGCCTCGGCAAGTAAATTATACATGAGTCATAAAAGTTGAACTTCAGTGCCTTGGTACATAAATAACTATTTATGAGCATTTTGTAGCTCTATATTATGGTATTCATGCCGTATAAGAAGGTCGTAGAACCTAAGATGGAGGATTGCCTCTATAGTAGGGAAAGTATATGTGACAATGTTGTAAATATGGCTCCCTTATATACACACCCGGAATTTTTGAGCGAGGGCCGGGCTTGGCAGCCTGCCTAGTGCAGAAAGGCAGCCACCTAAAAACTACCCCATTTCTATTATGTATTCCGCGTTTCTGAAAAGCGGACCGATCCGTCATTGGCCTGTCGGCCGATCAATGTGCACAATCAGTAAAATGGAAATGTCGACTGCAGCAGCTCTATTTCCATATCTGACATCTGTCTTTGTTGGGCACAGCGCTTGAAAAAAGCCGGATACCTCGGATCGGTTCTTTTCACTTCCTGTCCCCTTGGAACTTGTAAAAAATCGTTTGCATTCTTATTGAAAGGGTCTCTCATATCAATCTTGGATTAAATGACGAGTTTGATGAATATTAACTTTCCGTTACTTTAGAGTTACGGCGACTTTAGAGAGACGTTGCACATATAGACGCGAGTGACACGTGGCAGTTGAAAAATTTTGTTACAAAGATTACTTTCGGAAGTGATGAAATTATGATATTTTGCTATATTCTTGGGATGTCGTAAGAAATATTCAAAATTAAAATTTATTGCTTGGAACCAAAGTCCACTTATAGTATTCCAAAGTCCACTTGTAGTATTCAAGGCAATCAGATAATTTAGTAAATTACAATGAATAAATTACTTGGTTTACTGGTGCGGAAATACACACTTTTAGGCCTAATCAGATCTTCCAAACTATAGGTAGATATACCTACTTCCCGTTTAACCGACGGTGAAATTAACTTTCTTACTTTAAATGATTCAATGTTTGAATTCTGCAAAGTATTTCTCTTCCTAGGACATATCACACAGCATTTGTTTTAAAAATTACCTCCCGATAAATTTTTGCACAATTCCCTAAATGACAATGAAATCGCTAGTAACAGGTGTTTTCAAAACTAGCTGAGATATTGATATTATCAAGCATGCCAAAATAAACAATTTTGTCGCCTACAACCCTTGAAAAGAAATTTTGAGCAGAATTTAAATAGTGAATCAAAATTCGGGAATTACGTTTAAAATAAGAAAGTTAACTATCAACTATGTGTCACCCCGTATTTACATGTCGATAACTTTTCTATGCCTTGGTTCAAAAAGATGGACAGCGGCAATATAGAGTAAAAAATAATAACTATAACCACTTAAATAATATTAAAACGTAATTTCATTTCCTCTGGATAAGAAAAGAGCTATATAAGCAAAGTAAGCAAAGTTATTTTTAATTATGTTGCTGTGGCGAAATATAGGGGGTATATGTTTCAAAGCATGCGAAAGATCGGGCTGAATATAAATTAAAAATTAGTGGATGTCGCCGATATATGGCACCTGATATGGTATACGGTAGGTATAGCAAACAAATTGCAAATATCAATATTAGCGAAATGTGCCTAGCTGGAATTTGCATAGTTATGGAATAATAATGAATTAAATTTATATGATAATACACGCGAATTGGAACCGAGTGGAAAACAAACTATTATGTACTTGGAATTTTATTTTGTCATTGTTTACAAAATCCGTACTCGTAACGGATAAGCAATATAAATATCCATATCTATGTCAAAATCACTTTTCTAAGTAAATTCCCAAAGGCCATAAATTTTAACTGAAAGTTGGAGTGATTAATCCTATTTATCTGATTTTACAGCAGCCCAAATGCCAATTTTAGGTATAATTATAAAGCCAAGAATAATAAGCATCGAAAACTAACAATACAACTTAGCAAAATAAGTAGAAGTTCGTTACCATCAGGAATGTTTGTTTCAAAATCATAGTTTCAACCTGCTACTAATAAGTATTGTTTGTTAAGAACTGGTAATGAACCAATGACAGGACCCGCCGGTCTTTTTCTTGCCCATTTGTACTGAAGGGTCATACTAGGCGAATGACCAATTAAGTTCGCTTTCCTTACCTATGTATCTTCTTATTTTGGGTTTTTCGATTCACTTTTTGACTCAAATTCTATTTCTCTTTCTTGTGTTTTAGCTTGGATAGATGGGAAATTGAATACTAATTATGCTATTTCGATTTTTGGGTACCTTTTTCGTTAGTTTTGCTTTGTTTTTAAATTTTTGGTTCGGGCAAAGTACAACATGCCATTTTTACACGCAAGTGTTCACTGATGGGCATTTATCTAATTTGTCTTATTTAATAGTGAGTTTTAACTTACTCCCTTAAACCCTAAAACACTAAGGTGGTATAGAAAAACAAAGATTACATGATTATTATCTGTAGGGAGCGGGCAGGCAAATATTGTCACGAGGCTATTTATAATAAGCTCCTTGGCAATAGAACTTATATGAGATTGTAAAAGATGGTCATGATTTTTCGATGGCGCTTGCTCAGGATAACCTCTTATCGCGTTCATGTACCTAGTTTATTATTACCGACGGTTGCTAAGAATGATATATGATTTTCTCACAAATTTTTACCCACATATTTTCATAAAAAATATAAAATATACATATAAATATATATAAGTGGCTCATTCAAAATATCTCGGCTATTTTTTGACAGAAAAAATCGGCTAACTTTGGGCTCTATTGGGATCAAAAAAATTATTGAAGCATTTTTTATAAAGCAAAATATCCCATTTAATTTTACATGTTGCACTTGCCAGTGTGTTCTGTATTTACTATAAGAAATTTAAAAAAGTACACAGTAAAAAATTTTGGTATAAAATTAAAACACTAAAAGTGGTCACATTAAGTCCACACGGATTCTGGTTAAATTAACCACTTTCGTTTTGGTAAAATTTGAATTTTTACAGGAATATTTACACGCGGGCGTGTGTAGCATATTACACGCCTTTAGTGTAAAATTTACCATTTTCCGTGTACAAATTTCACATCTGGTGTTTCATAATACGGTTTTTACCCATATACTACATTACTAAAAATATGGCAAAATTCCAAGGGGTTATTCCCTGGGTTATTTTAAGTATATTTTGTTCCATTGACGATTTTAGGACAGCAGCCTTGTTTCGGCGATACACAGCGATGAAGATTTATCGACATTTTTTTTTATTTTTAAAATTATTATTCTAATAAAATATATTGCAATGCATAGACTCAATTGTTTAAAGTCGATAGATAACATTCAAAATATTGTTTTTGTCGAAAAACCTTTAGGAATAAATAGCCTTGTATATCTTCGAAACAAAAGCGTCTTTCAGAAAACCATCAAATGACAAAATATTCTTAAAGTAACCCATCGAAAAACCTCTTGTATTTTTGCCTTATATTTATTAAACACCCTGTATACAATTAAAAATCGAAACTTGATTTTTTATAGAAAGCCACTTTAAAAATTAATTTATTAAACTTTTTTTTTTAAATGTACAGACAGTTATTAAATACATGACTAACATATTTGAAATGCTTAAACTTTGATATTTACTTGATATACTTGGTAGTGCTAATCGCTCGATCTGTAAAAATCGAAGAATAGTGAATAATAATACCTATTGTGCTAGGCAATTGCTTACCTTTAGGTATAGCGTTGAAGGAAGGAATATATTCTCTGGTCTCAACGGACAAGTCCCAGAGGTGTCACACAACGGATATTAATCAGGTTTTTGATTTAGATTTGATTAGAACTATAATTTTCTTTCGAACCTATAGACAGAACAAGTCGCGCAGAAATGCAACAAGAGACTGATTGAGGGAGGAGAAAATCCAATTATTCTGTTATTGTGACCTTGATCACAACACGGGCCGTGTTTAAAAAACACAAGAATTTTGTAAATGAAACACGAACGGTATTAAAAAGACACGATCGGTGTTAAAAATAGCATCCATGATGATTATCACAAAAATTACACTTTAAGATATGTGTTTTTAGAAACACACACCGTGTATTTTCAACACCCGCTCGTGTATTTTTTACATCAGAAGGCATTTTCTGTGGAAAAAATAGATTTACCAAAAGCAAGCTGGTAAAAATAATCCATTTTATTATTGTAATATCGTATTTGTTGTTTGAAGTCGGAAATTAATAGAAAATGCTTAGGGATAGTTTGATATATTAATCTATAATACAAAAATTATGAAAAACTTAACAGAAGCACGTATTTACAAAAATTATGAAAAACTTAGCAGCAGCACGTATTTTAGCGCCTGAATGAATTGCAGCTATATCATTGCTAAGATGTTCAATCGACTATCTCTGTCGTTGGGTCTTTCGGCTGTATTTTCTGACCATCTGGAATGCAAAGAAATTTTACTATTGAACTAGATGTGGGGCAATACCGCGCAGTTCCGCGCGATATTACCCCGCCTCAACCTTGAATGTGTTTTCTAACCATAGTTCAGTTATTTATCACGAAAAATAAAGAAACCACAAATAACAAGATTACTTAAGAATATATGAAAATATATGTATCTACTACATTTAGATTCGCTAAAAATTGCAACTCACTTCGCTTATTTCCTAGCGGCACAAAATTAGTACGGACAGAAGCACAAGTACACTTTGTATTACTGCATCCAACTGAATCCCCTGGAATGGCTGCCAACCTTCGTAGCATAGTTGCCGCACCTGCGCAATAACGTACACGTGGTCGTACTCCGCGTTTTGAGTCCCACCACTTATATTTCTGGGTGCGCGATATTGCCTCACTGCGCGGTATTACCCCGCTTTCCCCTAACTGATTCACCAAATAGTTCTGGAATTATTTTCTTGTGTTTTGATTGGTTCAAGCCAGTTCTGGAACGGTTCAGAACTGCAGTTGAAACAAACCCATGGTGTTTCCTCTCTTCTCCGGATTTGAAGTCAACCAACTAATAGTCTAGAAGTGCAAAATAAATAAAAAGAAAACAATTCCGCGTAGTGAAGTTAAAACCTAATTTTTGAAAACTTCCTCGTGACTCCTGAACAATGTGCGTTAATGCAAATTCAAGCATTTCTAGCGCCTTTTTTGTTACGAAAACGTCGATTTATTAGCTTTGGAATCCCCATTTCCGAAAGCAGGTTTGGAACACGACTTTATTGCAAAAGTCTAGGATGAAATCATATCGCCATGTTTACGAACTATACCTACAAATAAAATTTGGTATCAGGTGCGTCCATATTTGGCGACCCCGCCGATGTCCTTGATTTTGGGGGGCTGTATAGTACTTAAACAGGGCGGTACCTATCGAGTTTCTCAATTTCCAATAGTTATTTTACCATTGCCCTAATAATTATATATTATTTGAGGAGACAACCCCAAATGGCATATAGCTGCGTTAATGCAAAAAAAGAAAACGCAGCATGCATATACGAGTAATTAAATATAATACGTCGATGTCAAAAAGGGGCAAGCATAATAACAATAAAATTATAATATTTATTTCCTATATTTTATACTAATGACCATTTCACATAATATAAGGACTCATGTATAGAATATAGTATATAGGGGTAATTAAAAAAACCTGCTACCTATATGCTATCATCGGTATATTATGGATCCATTTAATTTTTAATTGTTTTTTTTTTCCACGTAAACTTGAACCAAACTGATTAAAAGACAACTTCTTCCAGCAAAATTCATAAATGCCTGATATTAAAAAAAACTGAACGTTAACTCAAAATTAACTTGTTTTCTGAACTTTCGGGGAATAAATCTTCCTCCTTTCTCAGTGATAATGTCACAAAGAAATTTCAGACAATATCGGTGAAATTCAACCAAGGACACTAAATTGAAGGTGTTTCGAAATTTTGTAACATGGTATACATATTATATATTTGGGTTCGTTATTTCCATAACGTATATAAGTATGATACAAGACAAGAAATAACTACAATCTACATACGGAGGTCTCTAGAAGTTTACCCATATATTTGCTTGTATTGATCTTGACTAGGTACCATGATTTAGGTATTCGAAAGAGTCCAGTCTTTTTGAGAGAGCAGAGAGTATCATTTATGTATTATAACTAGCTGTAACTTGCAATATTCAGTTTTTCTTCCAGTATTTTATTGCTGATTGATACTTCCTAATCCTAACAGAGACCCTGTTTCTGAGGAGCCACATTAATTACAGATTTGCATGTTTTATACTTGTCAAATATTTTTTATAAGATAATAATATGCATGCCTGCAGACCGACATAAAGGTTGGATACATTTTTTCAGCATATTGCTCAACTGGTGGACGTGGACATGCATGCGTATGCCTACCTACCTATAGCGGGTTGATAAAGGTGCATCTGTTTTCAAAATATCTATGAATCAATGTTGATAGATCGTTATTGTTCTTTAAACATCTACATTAGTATTTGTAATATGCAGGATGAGACTGCAGTATAATTATAAGATCAACTGACTTACCTGTAAGGAAGTTTGAGCTGAATTATACTACAGTCTCATCCGATTATTACAAACCCTCCCTGATCCCCACCAAACACATTTCTTTAAACGTTTGTATGGCGTTTGGGTTTGTACAAGTGAAGCAAACTACATTAGTATTTGTAATATGAAGGATGAGACTGCAGTTTAATTCAGCTCAAACTTCCTTACAGTTAAGTCAGTTGATCTTATAATCATCCTAAAATGAAATAATAAAATGTCGTATCTATATTATTACAATACAATAAATGCTCAGTGAATACCTAGTAGGTACAATACACCTACTTTTCACAACAAACAATACCGCGCATTCTTCAACATTTATCTAACCTTTTCGGCTCATAAATATATGTCGTTAAATATCTATAATCTATAATTAAACATATTTTGCTTTGTGACCTTCAGTTTATTTATTCCTTTATTAGTTTTTGGCCAATATCACAGCTTAGAAAATAATATACTTTGAAGTTTATAAATACAGGACTTTACAAATGGTAATATTTAAGATCTTTTCGTTCTTCTGGCAGGACTGAAAATACTATCAAAAATTCGTTAGAATTTAAGCTTTCAGTGCATCTTTTGATAAGGACTGTAGGTACCTCAAACCACTGGGAAGTTATGATCTGTCGAATATCGAGTATTTTAGTCACAATCATTTTACGAGCGGGGCAGCATGTTTCTGTGTTTGCTAGTTGTTTTGGCTACTGATCAGCGGCGGTCCGCCAAGTGTTAGGAATAATTTAAGAAATAAATCCAAAAATTTCTCTCTGGTGCTTTGGGATAAAGGTAGTACACATTTTAAATTGATGCCCGAAGTATGGCAAACACTGAACCAGGTAAGTTTTTGATTACGTAATGATTATTTGGTTAAGAATTATTTGGATTTTCAGAACAGTACAGGTATATTATTATTGTGTTCATTTTATAGGTTATTGGACGAAACTAATGTTGTTTCATGTATGCATATTACAAAACTTTATTATTTTGATGTTATTACAATCAATTTCTATACTTAGTCGGAAACTACTTTCATAATAGTTTTGTATTATTTATTTTATAGGCTAACTCTACGTTGTATTTTTTGTTCTATAATAAGTTTTATTTTCATTGATTGCCACTGGATTTCTTTCAATAAACCTCTAAGATAATGATATCAATCTAACTTATACAACGGTACTGCCAGAAGGACAAATACATAAGGCGAACTAAGTCCTTCCAGCAGGACTTAGGCTCGAGTACAAAAGTACTTCCAGAAGACCTTCCAGCAGGACAACTCCTTGTACGTTCTTTCATTAATAATAAGTAATATAATTATTAGTTTAACTAATTTATTTTGTATCTACACCAGTAACTTTTGACCTCATACTGATACTATACGGTTGCATGTAAGGACTTCGTCTAATTCTGCATGAGATACCTCTACCGAGAATCAAAACAGCCGAAACCATGACTGACCTACGCTACAGACTATATATATAAGGTGCCGATACAGTATAGAGTAATAGAGTATAGGAGCAGCTTACAACGGCCACCTGAGCTAGCCCACATTAAAAATGGCAATACTGTTGCTGTGAAGACTGTGAAGCCCTTGTCCTAGCATTCATCGCAGACCTTGACGAAGACAGCACGTATGAACTTTGTTAAAAGAGCACTTTTATATTAGGTGTATAATCACAGAAAATAAAAAAATAAAATAAATAATGCACGCCAATAGAAACCAGCCCATATTTTATGAAACTATCATAATCAATTAGGGAATTTTCAATAAAACCGATGTTAAAAAATAATTATATTGGTCCTATTTACAAACAAAAAAATGCACTTTATCATACTAAAAGGTAGAAGGCATTTGAAGAAGTTATATTGAGAAAAAATAAAGTTTTAGGGCATGTTTCAAAGGTTGCAATCAAACGCCATCGTAAAAGTATATTTTCCCCTTAATCACTGTTACTTTTAATTCACAAATTCAATTCAAATTTTAATTAACTCACAACGTACTCGCTTTATCTGCCATAACAAAAAGTTCCCTATAAACATGGGTCCGAAAATTTATAATAAAAAAGTTACAGGGTGATAAAGGTATTACAGTTTGAAAAACATATTTTTCGCAAAAACTTCTATAGTAGTTATGGAATTTATATGAAACTTGTTGCAGTTATTTAGTCGCTGAAGTGCAACAATTTTGTGTAAAAACAATTTATTCACATCGCCCAGAGGCGGAGGGGCGGGGTAGCTCAATGTAAGTTGCAAGTTCATCATTTTAGTGCATCTTTTCGTTTTGCAACAAAAGTGTACTCTTGTCCATTACGATAAAATCAATCGTTTGCGTTGAAATTGGCAAAATGTGCCTCAAAACACCTGTTGACTCCAAAGTTCGAACAATAAAATTTTCAACCTCCGCTTTTAAATTTTACAGTATAATTGTACCATTTAAAGTGACAAAAAATTCCTTATGAACAATGTAGGTAGCAAAAATTGTTCACTTCCAAAATGGAACGGATTGAGCTCTACAAGAAAGCAGTAATGCCTATTTTTTCTTAGTTTTAAACGCACAATTCATCTGTAACATTTAAATGCGGTAGGGGATAATTTTATTTTTCGAATTTTTGAGTTAACAGATGTTCCAGGGCACATTTTGCCGATTTAAACACAAACGGTTGATTTTATCGTTATGGAACAAGAGTAGGTACCCCTTTATTGCAAAATGAAAAGATGCACTAAAATGATGAACTTGCAAGATCAAAAAGATAACCTCAAAAAAGTTATGAGTATAAAACCCATTGAGCTATCCCGCCCCTCCGCCTCTCGGCGATCGGAATAAATTGTTTTTACACGAAATTGTTGCACTTCAGCGACTAAAGGACTGCACCAAGTTTTATTTAAATTGCATAACTTCTATAGAAGTTTTTGCGAAAAATATGATTTTCAAACTGCGCGTACTTTTATCGCCCTGTAACTTTCTTATTAGTGTATAAGCATTTTCGGGCCCATATTTATAGGAAACTTTTTGTTCAAAATTACATTTTCTACCTGTCATATAATTTAGAAACACCCTGTATGCGAAAATACTTGTTTTATTCCCTAGTACCAACAATATCGAGTCATTTTAACCAATCTTTATTTTGGGGGGACGTTGTCGTTATAAGAATTGGCGCTTTGAAAAAATTGGCATGGAAACGAAGAGTGCCGTTATAAGATGATGAAATTCAGAAACTTTATTTGCAACATTTCTACAAATTAACGATGTGAAAGCTAGAAGGCCATGGTAACATACGCCTTTTGGTTCTGTCGCTTCGCCCAGGCTACAAACTGCAGCCATGCATAGCTCAGAAAACTTAAACTCAAAAATCGACGGGTCGAAATTAGGAAATATCACTTACCTAATTTTAATTCTACAAGCAGTTTGATTTACCTGTCTTTGTTTTATACAGTGTGGATAGAAATTGTGGAATATTGCTTATATTTCTTAAAATATTCATCATATCAAAAACATGTTTTAATAAAAGTGCTAGGGGAAATTATTTCCTGTTTAGTGATATCAAGCAATCTTTCGTAGCACAAAAAATGTGGTTGCCATGGTAACCGACTTAATTTTTTTAAATGGCACCATATACGTTTTTTGGTGAAAATTAATTCATTGGAACTTTCTGAATACGATACAATACAATTTTAATGGGGTTGCATAAGAAAAAAATACAACAAAATTAAGTTTTCTATTATGCTATTGACAATGTTTATCAAAATAATTATTAACATCAAGTTAGCCATGCCAAAATCAGAACAATGCGGAACTGTCACTAGGTGTCAGTTGCTTGTAATTGTGTGCATTGTTACAGTAAACATACTTTTTTTACTCAATTTTGTATCGTATGCAGAAAGTTCCAATGTATTAATTTTCACCAAAAAACGTATGTGGTGCCATTCAAAAAAATTAAGTCGGTTACCATGGCAACCACATTTTTTGTGCTACGAAAGATTGCTTGATATCACTAAACAGGAAATAATTTCCCCTAACACTTTTATTAAAACATGTTTTTGATATGAGGAATATTTTCAGAAATATAAGCAATATTCCACAATTTCTATCCACACTGTATGTAGAAAAACAGTCACTAACGACCTTCAAGCTCATGCATGGCTTGGGTAGCGGTAGATGCAGCCAGTGGCGCACCCAGAAGATATTATTGGGGGGCAACTTAAAAAGTTTGACGTATTGCATACAAAATATTTTATGATTAAAAGAAATTTCCAGGCCAGGTCTCGGATTGGGAAAATAATTGCCGAGAGTCGCACAAGTACATCTACGATACCACCTCGAGAATTTTTTAAAATATGAGAGGTCTAGGGAGGGCCGAGGCCCCCTGCCCCCCCTGGGTGCGCCACTGGATGCAGCTATTACTTGAGTAAAGCTTGCAAGCGGATTTATCCCCGTCTTTGTTTAATACATAGAAAAAACAGGGGCAGGGCTAGTAACTGAGAGCAAGCGATTGCTTCCGCTTGGAAATCTTAAATCAGGCATTGTTTTATGATTTGTTTATTGAAATTTACTATTGCATAATTGGATTTAAGAAAAATTTACATGCAAGTAGATATACCATTCACCGATTTTTTTTTGTATGACCAGACCTAAAATTAATTCTACTAACAAATATACGGTGTTAGGATTGTTGCGTTGGACCATAATAACTTGAGAGTAAATAACGTGCCCTATATTATATACCTCTAGTCTATCCAAGTTACAGAGGCAGTAGATATAAACAAAGTCACATGACCGCATATCGATTCATTATCCGGGTCGGACTAATATATGAGATTCTGCAACAAGTCTGCGCGCGATCCTATATATACCTATGCAGGAAACTCGACTGAGGGAAGAGCCGGCCCTGCATTCCACTCGCCGCCTAAACCCTTGAGATTTTACGACGGCCAGACCAATAAGAGAATAGGTCACATCGCGACCACGTGGTGGTCAATGTTTTGATTCGCTGCCTCTGTAACTTGGATATAGTATACATCTGCTTGTTTTCAAAATACAATCGCATTCATACAAAAAGAAGGACCTGGGCTATAGTCTACGTCCAACTTATCCCGTCGCCAGCCCACTTCCGTCCTTTGAAGGACCCCGCCAGGCGTCTTCCTTCCGCCCGTCGTTTCCGGGGCGAAGCGGCGGCGCTCCGGGGCTCCGGGCCAGCCGCTGATCCATCACCGGGCCCGTCAGTGCACATTAGCGCGACTGGCGGGGCGCAGGTCCAAGTTCCCCCCGGCACATACACGCCCTGTTCCCTTCTATGGACATCAGAATCTAAGAAAACTCGGCATAGGCATTTTGGTAAAATTCCAGATAATGTTAAAACAACATGTAAACATGGTAGATAATATTTTTAATTTTGTAATTTGTGAGATAGTATACGCAATCATTTGGTGAATTTAATAATATAATAAATAATAATATTTAGTTTCACCGGAAGCAGCATCAACTTTGTTCTGTAGAAGGTCGCACCTTGTATATCTTGACATTTCTGGATTCGGGGCGTCATTCTACATTCAGTGTCCTTGGTAAATGATCCCACTTTTAACTGACGCTTTGTTGACAGAGCAAAGTTTATACAGGGGGTAACAAAAAAGCGGGCCATACTGTTAACTGCGTATTTTTGGCGCTAAAATATGAAGATTTAGTCCAACTTGCCTATTACAAAAATGCTTCCCTTAAAAGATACAGGGCGTTAAAGCTGAAATTTTAAATTGATTTTTCGCGAGTATTTTGTCAATTTTCAATCAGTTTGAAGTTTGAATTAAGCTTGAAATTTCTTATTATTAACCATATATATTATATCCTCGAAAGTATGTTTATAAACGACGCTTAGCTTAGGCTAAATTGTTATATCTTGACGCTAAAAACATGCAGTCAACGGGATGACCAGCTTTTTTGTTACACCTTGTATAGCAAATTATGTTCCTTTAGGCACCGCAACTTTTTTTAACCTTATTCAGGGTGGCCCATGCAAGCGACAGATTAACATAAAATCGTCTTACAAAAAAATTTTTTTGCAAATTTTTTACCTACACAATTTTCGTCTGTGTACATAATGATTAGGGAATTTTTAAATAGTATTCCTGAATATTATTTTTTTAAAAATAACCGTTAAGGTAAGTAGAAATAGTGAGTTGACAGCCTGCTTGTTTATCATAGTTTTATTATATCATGGCTGACTTGATTTGTCATTGTCATAAATTTGTTTTTAATATTTGGCCTACTTTTGGATCCAACATCAGACACCGACACGTAATTTTGTCTCTTGTATCGAATATTTTGATCGACAGGAATTGAAATACACCTGAACCTGACAGATTAGTAGAAATATTGAATTTCCTACTGCACTGTCAGTTTTATTGTCATTGCTGACTTGTTTTTTCATAAATCTGGTTCTAATGTTTGGCTTACTTGACACTGACACAAGAGACCATGTCTAGTTTGATGAAGGTCAAATTATATATCGTTGTGTAGGTAAATGTGTATGTTGTAAAAGTCAGAAAATCGCTTTCATTTCCGCTAAAACCGGAAGTTATTTTAATAAACTGAATATTCAGAAATACTACTTATAAAGGTACTCAAATGGTTGTGTAGGTAAAAAAAATTAGATTTTATTATTTTACAAAAAAATATCAAAATCCGAATACACCCTCGAATTCCCCTTAATATTTGGTACAAATTCATATTTTATGTTAACCTGTCTCCGCGTAATACACTTTTCTGCTTGGATGGGCCACCCTGTTCCATAGTTTGTAAACTACAGGATAAATCAGAAATAAATGGTAATAAATAACGCCATGCCTCAATTAGAAATTGAGTATATTTCTCGTTGACCTACATTTTATGCATACCTATAAAAAAGACTAAATAAGTTCTCTAAATCTAAATCTATAATACTTATTTCACATTACTGACAATATAAATATACAAGTTATACAGAGTGGTTTAACTTTTAACTGCATAACTTTTAGAATCGATAGAAAATGTCAAAATAAGTAGATTTTTTTTCATTATACAGGGCGTCAAATTTAATTTTTTAAATTTTTTACATTTCCTAAAGGAAAACAGCTTAGACACACATTAAATGCTGTAAATTAAAAATAATTCGGCATGTTTACTTCCATCAGTGCCGAAGAGGCGGGGGTCAACCCTCATATTTTTGAACAAAAAAATGGTACCCCACCGGAGAAGTAATCTTTGTTTTGCCTTCAATAAGTTTCAAAAACAATAATAACATTTCGAAGAAGCCCCTTTTTATTGGTGTAATACCCAGTTAAAAAAGTATTATGAATTTTATAACACCAGGAAATTAACAAAATAACAATCAATTATAAGAAAAAAAACTATTCTCGACTTTTTTCCGAAAAAATGTACCGTTTTTGAAAAATTCAATTTTGTGGATTTTAAATTTTTTAGCAGAAGAAAGTCAAAGTAGCTCTAAGCTTTGAAATTTTGCATACCAACTCAGTTTTTAATTCTGAACAACTTTCCTTAATAACATGTTGCCGTAGAACCTACATAAAAGCCACTTTAGTGTTGTTCCAAATTTAAAACAGAGTAGGTGTGCAAAATTTCAAAAGCCCAGACCTACTTTGATATTATTCTGCTAATCAAATAAAATTCCTGGGGCTCGACCATATAAAAGTTATTTTAACACATTAAGAAATAATTTTTTTTTAAATTTTTATTATCCATTAAAAAGGCACTACACGTGTTTCGGCATTTATTGCCATCATCAGGTATCAAAAAAGTCTTTTTTTTTATAAAAACAACAACAATTACATTTGGTTACCTACGAGAGAAGGTTTTTTGTTAGTTCTTAGGTGGTAACTATATAAAAGATAAATATAATATAGACACAATACATTTAAAAAAAATTTAAAATCCTATGAATACTTACATTGATAAGTTATTTTTTATATTTATTATTATTAAGAGTTTTTCTTCCATTTGTTTCTTTTCCTTCATTTGCTTATTTATTTAATTTGTGCTAGTATTTGTTTTTATGTATATTGTTTAATTTTGTTTAAAATTTTAGTCATGGTGTGTCGGAGAGACGTTTCTTGAAGATTTGTGTTAACATGTGTTCATATGCACAGTCGGAGGAGAAGTAAATATATTCCTATTTTGAACTCGAAGTGAATGTTCGGTGTGGTTTTTAGGGGACAAAAACTGTAATTTTTATTTTATAAAAAGATAAGGAAGAAAAACTCTGTATACAGTATGTTTGGAAATTAATGCAAGAATATAACTTTTCTATGATAGAAGTAAAAATGTAATAAGTTTAGGTAAAACACATAATGATTATGACATTGTTAAAGAAGAAATTTTTTTTATATTATTTTTTTTTATTAGAGGAAGGAATATTTGTTTTGGAAAAATAATGTTTGATTTATTTATTTTTTAGTTTATAAGGTTATAATAAATATGAGAAAGGTTTTCGGTGTCAGTTCTATAATTAATACTGTTATTATGCTTTTTTATGTAAATCATTTCTAGGATATTTCTTTTCGTATGATTATTCTCTTTACTTAAGATTTGTGTATTGTTAAAGTTAAAGTGGTGTAAATTATCTAAAGAATGTTTAGTTAATGCTGTAGAGTTGTTGTTATTGGTTCTTACATCGTATTTATGTTTATATAAACGTTTATGAAGGTATTGTTTAGTTTGACCAATATAAATCGAAGGGCAATCATTACAAGGGATTTTATAAATTAAGTTTGATTGAAAATTATTTGGGATTTTTGGTTTTAATTTGGTAAAGAATTTATTAGTAGGTATAGTAATTTGGTTTATGTCCAATATTAATGTTCTATTGTTTAAAAAATTTTGCGATTTGTTCAGATGCACCTTGTATATTATTATCATTAATTTGTGAACGATTATATATTTGGTGTATACGTTTTGTAATAATTGGTTCAAAAAACTGTTTTGGATAATTATTTTTTGAGAGTACATTTTTAATTTTTTTAAGATTGTTTGGTCTATGTTTTGGGTGTGAGAGAGAAATGGCTTAGTCAGTCAAACTATTAACAACGCTTTTTTTGTAAGTTGTGGGAACAGTGGAATTAAAATTTATTATAGTATATATTATCAGTGTCAATTTCTCTAAATAATAATTATTATAAGGCAGCACCCACCAAATTCCACTATTTTTCTCAACTATTATGATAAGCTAGCCTCAAAAGTATCAAGTTCGCCCACATATTTCAAGATATAACTTTTCCTGCATATGCATAGGTGGAAGAACTTTTAAAACTTTTAAAGTTTAAAAAAATATAGGTATCTCTGAAACCAGGCCATGCATTTCAACTTTATTTTCACAGTGTGAACATAACTTTGTCTGAACTTCACACAAAGTTAGAGTTTAAGAAAGTTGTATTTTTTTAATTCTTGTAATGGATTAGTTAGCTTAGCATTTGAGAAAAGATCTATTTTTCCGAAATGCTTACTTTGTGTGAACATAAAGTTAAAATGCAGAAAAGGTGCAGATATATATATTTTTTAACATTTAATTTATGTATAGTAGGTAGTAGTTTGCATGTTATCGTGTAAGGGGAACAACAATACCTATATTGAAGTTTCACGGAACACAAAATACTTAGATATACCTAATATTCCTATTTGCAGGAAATAATTACATTGCTTTTCTTTATTCTACGGAAGCGCAGAAAGGCCACACCATTATTTTATTTTTATCGAACTTGAAACTTTTAAAGTCGAAATCCGACTTGGAAGTCGAAATTCCGATTTTTAAACTCTAAATTTCGAGTTCAATAAAAATAAAATAATGGTGTGGCCCTTCTACGCTTTCGTACTATTCCAAAGTTCTGTAGATATTTGAAACAAATTTGGTACACACCCACGGTAATGCTTTGATTCCTCACGGTTTGAAAATCAACGAGCGACCGGTGGAAGATGTCTGATGTGGTTAGCAAATAACAAAGAAATAGCAAAGAAGAGCACATCTCAGTTATTGGTTAAAACAACTTAAAAAATTGCACTCACACGTCCGCACGTCAATCATCTTGATTTTGATTTAAAAATATTACGTTCCAACGGATTTTATGGATATTATTGTCTGTCTTACCTAATTCATAATTATTTTTTAATGACTATTGAAAAACATACTCTTGATACATCTGAAAACTGATAAACAATTGCACTTATTAGGTTAAGAAATGCACTTATTAAGTGTGTACTCATTAACTCATATATTATAACACACCGCACACAATTTGACCAATCAGGAACCTCCATGTTCATAACTCAATACTACAAATTATTTTTTTTGTTACGATAAATGGCCTCTAGTTTATGGTTGCTTTGAGGACGGCTCGGTGCTCGATACAATATAAACAAAACAATGCCAATTTGCGATTTAATTGATTTCATATGATAGTGAAAATGAAGACGTTTGTAGATACGCCTTCCGAAATACTCGATGTTGAAAAAGCAAATGTTTAAAAATGTGTTGCAGGAGTGGTCTAAAAAATATAAACGAACATGAACCGTGTGTTTTTGATCCGTACAAGAGTTTTGGCCAGGGCAGGGATGAAGTTTACAATTTTTGCCATAGATTTTTTTAAAAAGTAGTTAGACCGCTGACCTAGTTCTTTGCTGCATCCATCATCCTACTGTAATTTAAAGCCAGCAGTGCTGCTACACTTAACAAAAATCGTAATATTATATTAAAATAAAAATATTAAAAAAATATTATTTATAACAAACAGCAAATAAAAAATATATATCATTAATTTTTGAGTCGTGCTTTGCGAGACTAAAGTGCGACATTTACTCCTTTATAGGATTAAAACATTTTAGCCCCAAGGGAGTAAAAAATTTAGTCCCTTTGGGATTAAAAGTAACAAAAAGAATAGAAACTATGACCAACTATGTACTTTATTCAATAATATGAATTAAATGAACAGTAACGAAACGCAGTAGATAAAGTGCTATAAAAATAAATTCAGAGTGAACTAATTTTGGATGTACCACGAAAGTCTGGCGACAAATGAGATGATTTTTTTAAATGGAACACCCTGCATATTATTATATTTTAGGATTCTACGAAACATTCTAAACAAATCTGAAGAAAGTAACTTTTTAAAAATTAGTAGATTTTGAGATATGAACAATTGAAAATAGGCATTTTGACTACTTTGCACCGCTGTAGAGACAAAAGGTTGGTACCAACTTTTGGTACCAATTTTGACACCATGGCAGCGCCGGCTTTAGCTTGACTACCGCCGGGTGCTAAGTTGCTAAGTTTAAAAAACGCGTTATCTTTCCCCGCAATTTTTTACTTTTGCCCAAAAAGCTATACTTTTTAGTTGGCAGGCGAAAATTTTTCAAATATTCAAGGTCAAACAGTAACGAAAAGAAATTCCAAGCAAAACATATTCTTGTTAACTGGTGGTATTTTTTTGTGTTCACTATGACTCCATAACATTTGTAGCCAAGAAGTCCTACTCGGTATTCCTTTATGTAACAACTGTGACCAATAAAAATTTCGAAATTTATTTTAGTCTGAACCCATAAAAATCATTACTTTTTAAAGCGGCTATACAAAAGAAGCAGAAGTGTTTGGTTACTAAAATGCGTCGCAGGCTAAATTTTTTAGAAATATAAAGCACAGATAGTTTAAATAGTTACAGGAAATTACAAAATCATAACAGTATAAAATGTATTTTTCGTCTTTTCTCAATGTAGGGGTCTTGAACCCGCAAACCATATACAGCCCTGGGCTTGTGTATGGGAAAAGCCAGGTCTCGTGGAATCGGTAGTATATAAGCTACTTGACAATAATAACTATATTTTTCAATAAATGTATCTATGTTACACACAATTAATTACATGACAATTTTCCAATTATATTCAATTAATGACTCAATGTTGTATATTCTGCGTTTTGGATATTTTCACTTAGAAATTTTTATTTTCGTCAAAAAATCCAGGGGGGAGGAGTAAAATCTTCAACGTAGGGATGAATAAGATGATGAATAGAAGAACGTTTCAGATGTTATCTTTGCAGACGACGATCAAAATGAAGGTGTCGCGTCGGACATAGCAACAAAATGTGATTTATTTTTAGTTATTAGCTTACCGCTTACCGCTTATACAGGATGATTTTTTTCGCTCATTTTGCGGCCTACAAAAAAACGTAAGAAACAAAAATGTGGCAATTTGGGACAGCTAAGTGGTGCTGCAAAAGAAATCGGCACCCATGGCCAACTTGTCGCGCAATATTAAAAAAACCTCAAATTGAGCAAAACTATTAATGGCCGTGGAATGTTTATTTTAAGAGACAGAGAAAAACTTTTATATTGAAAATTGATGGCACTAAGAAGCTTTATGCAAAAGAGTACTCAAGTAGTTTCAGAAAATTACACAGGGTCTTCGGCTCTCTTGAGGCTATGATTTTTTTTTTGTTTATTTCTTATTAAGCGATTTTCTCGCTTATTTTGGGCCGTACAGAAAATATGTAAGGAAACAAAATCTGGCAATTATGGTCAGCGAGGCGACATTAAAAAAGGAATGGGCCTCCATATCCAACTTTTCGCGGTGTACTAAAAAAACCTAAAATCGGCAAAAATATTCATGGTCTCAAGAGAGCCGAAGACCCTGTGTAATTTGCTGAAACTATCTGAGCACCTGGGTGGATAAAGCTCTGTCTCTTAAAATAAACATTCCACGGCCATTAACAGTTTTGCTCGATTTGAGGTTTTTTTTAATAATGCGCGACAAGTTGGCCATGGATGCCGATTGCTTTTGCAGCACCACTTAGCTGTCCAAAATTGCCACATTTTTGTTTCTTACGTTTTTTTTGTAGGCCGCAAAATGAGCGAAAAAATCGTGGTGGTAGACCTAAAAAAATCATCCTGTATACCGCCTCCTAAAATTAACCGCCGGGTGCTATTAGCGCCCTAGCACCCCCCTAAAACCGGCGCTGCACCATGGTACCAATTGGTACCAACACCAGTAGGACGCCCTTGAAAAATTAAGAAAGAAATGTAGGTAAACTTCATTTTGATATATCTCAAACAGTTTCCTCGCTACAACGGAGCAAAGTAGTAAATTGGTAATGTCGAATGTTTCTTTTTACATATATGTCTTGTGAATTTTTAAATTTTAATTCCTGTGGTGCAAAAATGGCGTATGTACCACGGGACTAAAGTGGCTCGTAATCCCTCAAGTGAATCTTCACTCTCTGGTTGTTTATAAATAGAAGGTACTTAATGCGGCCCTGTTCCGGTAGTGTCCACGCTTTTCTGTTTGCGTTTAAGGCACCTTGAAAACGAACAGACTTTGGTCAATTTAATTCAATGGACACATTTTTACTCACAATCTAAATTTCTAATGGCAACGCTGCTCGCCCGTCGGAGCCGACGGAGCCGCGCTCCGTCCACCCCTTCCGGGGTGAAGTGACGGCACCCCGGGGCCCGAGGGCGGTCTCCAATCCATCACCGGGCACGTCGTTACACATTAGCGCGACCGGTGGGGCCCAGAGGGCCCCCCGAGCTCGCGCTCTTCTCGGGTGCATATATCGGTAGGTCTACTACTCAAATTCGGCCCAACAGAAATGGTTTTCAAATTGCCGATGTGCTTTTTCGAAGTTAACATGACGGATTTCGGCAATACCTACCATAGCCATTGATTTCGACATGTCTTTTCAATCAATTTTAAAAAACATAGTCGACTATGAAATTTATATAAATTCAATTAAGTATTTATCCCAGATACAAGATATAATTAGATTAATAATAAGAAATATCATTGTAATCATTCAACATAATACGGAATCAAAACAAATATTTGATTTCCTGTTTCTTACGAGCACGTTTCGTGTCCCATTGTTGAAAATTATTACACTATTGCTTAATTAAGTATAAACTATTTATACCATGTGCACAAAATTTTAATGTAGCCAATTGCTTTTGCTTGACATTTCTTGAAACAAAAATATTGAAAATGGCATAGGTAATTTCTCAAAAATTATAAAAATTTTGTTATTGAAAAGTTCTTCTTTCAGTTTATTTTATAACCGCTATACCAAATTTCATACATTTAGAAAATAATAATAACAAGACAAACATGAGGTGAAGTTTAGCTGAAGCCTCTTATTACACTTAACCTAAAAAACAGAAATACATAATAATTAAATGTAATATACTACCTATACCTTACAGATACAATAAGATTCTAAGTGTCTAAACCATACAACTAACGAACAATCCCAACAACAAGGCTCACCGACTTTCCAACGGTTGTAATCTGAGTAGCTTTTTGAAAGTTTGAACTGGCTTCAGTTTCCAATCGCTGAGAAGAGGGTCATACAGCGTAGCAGCAGTCTAAAGAAACTTCTTTCGAAATAGATTAGTTTTAATTGCTGGTATGTGGAGGATGTGACAGTTGCGAAGATTACGAGAACGAAGTGTACCTACCGCTTTCTAACATGAGTTTTTTAATATACAGTGTGTCCACGGATTGAGTGCACGTGGGGTGTAAATGACAAAAAATTTTCGAGTTGAAACTTGAGCTTCTGGGGATCAGCCCTGCTTGGTTTTAAAGTAATTTTTGACGTAATTTTACTTTCGAAAAATCACGTATGCCTTGAGAATTTTGAAAAAACTAATTTTCCACATCAGTAAAGTGCCCTTTCTGTAGGCTTTACGGCAAAATGTTATTAAGGAAACTTGTTCAGAATGAAGAACTGAGTAGGTTTGCGAAATTTCGAAAGTCTAGGCCTACCTTGATTTTTTGTCATTTTTTCCCACCTTTCTTTAGAAAAGTGCAGTTTGTGTAGCTTTCACATTAAAATGTTATTAAGAAAACTTGTTCAGAATGAATGTTTGCGAAATTTCGAAACTCTAGGCCTACTTACTACTATTCTGATTTTTACGAGTTTTAAATTTTTTAGCAGACAAAAATCAAAGTATACCTAGGCTTTTGAAATTCTTTCACTCCTATCCAGTTTTTTATTGTGAACAAGTTTTCTTAATAACATTTTAATGTGAAAGCTACACAAAGTGGACTTTTCTAAAGAAAAGTGGGAAAAAATACCAAAAAATCAAAGTAGGCCTAGACTTTCGAAATTTCGCAAACCTACTCAGTTCTTCATTCTGAACAAGTTAATTTATCGTAAAACCTACAGAAAGGGCACTTTACTGATGTGGAAAGTTAGTTTTTTCAAAATTCCCCAGGCGTACGTGATTTTTCGAAAGTAAAATTACGTCGCAAATTAGTTTAAAACCAAGCAGGGCTGATCCCCAGAAGCTCAAATTTCAACTCGAATTTTTTTTGTCATTTACACCCCACGTGCACTCAATCCGTGGACACACTGTATAATGAAATTTATGTACGAATTGCTCGATAGGTGAAAGTTACCATTAAATGCTTCCTTCTACTTATTTTCCATAGTTAACCACGAAAGTTCTTTAATTTTGGCAGACACACATGGTCGTATTTACGAAGACCAAAAATATATCGGCCACAATTATTTTGAACACGTTGGTTTCAGGTTCTAGCCACCAGCACTAAGTCCAAACAGGAACCATAATTGAAAAGAGACAGAACAGTTGACTCTGATAGAATTGCTCCGAGGTTTGAGTTAAAAAATTGACGGAAGGAGTAGAGGAGGCGTAAAGAGAGATATGATCTTTTGATTAGTTTGTTCATGTGAGATTTGAATTTAAGCTTGTAGTCGACAATAATGCCAAGATTTTTTGCCCATGATACAACCGGAAGCGCTACATCATCGATCTTTATAGCCATATCCCTTGCCATCTTAGCTTTTTGCATGAAGCATGATTTATTTGCATTTAGTTTTAGATTGTGGGTTAGTGACGAACTAAACAGTCTATTTAGGTCAGTTTTGATTAGTATCTCCGTGTCCTTTAGCTCAGACGGTTTACAATGATATATAATAACTGGGTATCGTCAGCGTAGGTATGTGCAATGCTAATAACCATCGACTTAACAATTTCTGCTGTGTACATAATAAATAGTAAGGGCCCAAGTATTGAACCCTGAGGAACTCCGGTAGGAAGTACAGCAAAACCAGACAAAGATCCATTGATGATTACACATTGGCGACGATCACTTAAATAATTTCGCAACATATTGCAGGCATCGGAGTTAAAACCATAAAATTGAAGTAGAGAGAGCATCACCTCGTGGTTGATGGTATCGAATGTCTTTGAATAGTCCAGCAGCACAAGTATGGCAATATCACCATCATCTACAATAGAGATAGCACTATTCACTACTTTAACATTTTTTATTTATTCTAAACACCCTGTATACAATATAATGCCATTTATAGAACATGTTGGCATAGTGTAGGTAGAAGGTAAGAAGATGATGGACAATAAAAATTGGGCTACTTGTTTATTAGTATTAGGTAGGTACAGTGTCACACAGAAGTCCGCATCAAATAGGAAATTTTTATTATTTGATTTGATGTTGCCAGTTATTTTTGCTTAAAAAATTGTGACGAGCTCAAAAAAATCACATCATTTTCTTTATCTGTCAAATATTACATTTTTTATTTTTTTTTCTGAATACTTTATAATTTTGCAACTTTCTAGAAAAAAAGTTTTATTTATTTTTCTAAACACACATTTCATTCTAATCAATTTTAGTAAAGCTGCATAGAATTATTGAATTTAACTACGTTTACTGCCTACAGTCATTTTCATTGTTAAATAATGTTATTTTAAACCCAGTTTTTTGACGAAAAAGAAAAATTCCCAATTATGCCAATTTGATGCAAAGTACTTTCGATAGTTTGCTTTGTTTCAATGAAATAAAAACCCACGACTACATTCATAAAAAAGATAGCACTAGCGATTATTTTAAAATTTATTTTTCATCTGCATCTTTGTTACAATGGCGACTGAAGCTTACTCAAAAAAAATTAAGAGAGATCTGAGAGATCAGAAATATCTAGAAGTGGATAATGGGTTTAAAACAATATTCAATATTGAAAATGCATAAATTAATATAGACAGTAAATGTAGTAACATATAATATTCAGGACGAGTCCAAAAATTTTAACAGAGGGTAAATTTGAACCCCTGATGGAGCACGCATATGTATATTATTTTTTTGAAACACTTAAAAATTAATGAGATATAAAAATTTTAAAAATAGATATTTGCTATAAATTATTAATATTTTTTAAATATTTTAAATTAATATTGGGATTTTTATGAAGTGTGGCAACATTGCAGATTAGGATGGTGGATGCAACTAGGAAAGAGCCCAGCGGTCCTAAGACTTAAAAAAGAGAAATTTTACATTTGAGTTTTTTGAAAAAATAAATTCATAGGCAAATTTGTGAAGGGCTCAAAGACTCACCCTGTATTATTTATAAAGGTTTACTAAAATTCATTTGAATGAAATACGTTTAAATACAGATAAAGAAAATGATGTTATTGCTTTTGTGAATATCACCATTTTTAAAGGAAAAACAACTGGAAAAAATTTCCCATTGAATATGCGGACGCGCGACACTGTAACGAATAAGTAGTTCCACTTTTCGATGCTATGCCAATATGTTTTATAAGTCACATTGTTTAGTGTACAGACCACAGGTCGTACAGGAAATCCCAAATAGGACACTTTTGGAGGGGAGGGTTCTTCTATTTCCTGAAGAGTTGACAGAAAGTAGCTAAGATGTTCACTGTCCGGTGCTCGATTTTTGAGAAATGTTGCAAACCGCATCTTGATATCTCGATTCGTTTGGGAGATACAGAGAGTTTTTCGCTTTGTCGCATTTCTTAAATGTATTGATAAAAATAAAAATGCCAGTAAAATCTAAAAACGCTCCTAACATATAATAATTTAAATTTCATATTCCGTTTGTTAAAACAAACATTTTTTGTTATCGCATGAATCATCTATCTTTATCACGAGATCCACAAATTTAACTTAAATAAATTTAGTTTGAAATTTGAAAATGCAATATTTTCAAAACAGGGAAAGATAATGGAATAAAGTTTTATATTATTTTAACCGTACCTAATAACGAATATATTTCAAAAATAAGGAAACATTTAAAGCGTCTCATGCGAAAAAATAAGTTTGCTTAGTAACTTGCCAACACCCCTGATGATCTCATTAGACTGGCAGGACAATTTTCTACAACCTCTATACTCACAATTTTTTACCATATGGGGCGAAAAATAACAAAATTAAGAAGGGTGAAATCTTACGTGATACCCGTGTCTATTGAACAGGAAATAATCTTTTGACATTCGACACATTATAGACAAAATAGTATAGGAACATGAAAAAATATCGGAGGACTAAACATTTAAAAAATTATAAATGTTATGAACTAATAAATAAACGAGCAATAAATGGAAACGACTTTTGTTTTGAATATTGTAAGTACCTATGCGTGGCCTTATGCTCCCTGACGCAGAGAATGACCTTGAGTAAGACTTCAAAGGATCGGCGATCCTAGATTTGCTACTGCTGTATTGGGGTATAATTAATGTTTTTTGTGGTGCTTCAGTTCTCTGTATAAAAGAAAAAAATAATGTGCAAACTAAAATATTTTTTAATAAAGCATAATTTTCTAAAGAAAATTGCGCTTTCCAACATATATTAAGTAAGGAAGTGGGTTCCAAAATATCCCAAAAATATTTAGTTGACTAGAAGGTCAAAGGCTTTAAATGTCAGCTTTTTCACATCGCGTTAAAATTTTCGGTATTTTGTTTTCTTTGTTTTTAAATTGGAACATTGTTTATATTAAATTGAACAAATAACTATTTGTCTACAACCGTCAATGAAGTACTATTTTCAATGCGCAAACTATACGCGATTTAGGTAGGCACTTTGCCCATGAGCTCGAGCGCTTGTCGCGGAAAAGAATAAAAAACGACATCAAGTCATAGAACAAATGTCAGCCAGCCCCAGAATAAATAATTATAAGTCTCGTAGTTTAGAACGATGTCATATATAAAATATTGCATGCATAATTCATGTGCAGAGCGCCTTTAGCGCACGCGAATAATATTTTGACGATACCAAAGGCTGTCGTTCTCGTGCACTAAACTAGTGATTTGCGCACTAATTGCATAAATTACTATTTCGAGGGTTTCAAGGCTAGTACATTTTTGATAACTTTTACTTGAAAAATTTAAAATTTTGGCAAGTGTAGGCAACCCAAGCCGGGGTCACCCTGTATTAATCGACTCGATTAATTTTAGGACAAGCGGGGCAGTTTCTCCTAAGATCCAAATACTCATTTTTTGTCTTTCAGGCCTATTGAAAGTACCCCTAAGGCCTTTAACTTTTAGTTTTTGGCAAAACACGGATTACTTGTTTTTAGAGTTTTTGTCCTTATATTGGTTTGATCGAAGGATCTTGTAAGGAATTCCAAAATCTATCATACTCTCTCTGATAATCTACTCAGCAGCACAGACCTATAGCTGCGTTAGAATGTTGAATGAAGGTCCTTCCCTTCCATATATTCCAATAGAATAAGATAAGATAAAAATGAAAAAAAAAATCTAAAAGTTAAAATAACTTATTTAAAATAGTTGTTTTCATGCATGAAAGAATATATTTTTACGCAATTTTATTTAAATTTTGTGGGTTTTTAGATCTTTTATAACGATCTTTTAGTTATACCTAATGGTCATTTTAAAATTCCACGTATATTATCTGCTAACATATTCACAAATAAGAATCTGTGTTGTGACTTGATACAAACAGTAATATTGTAAAGTTGTTAAATATACTCTACTGTGTTAGGGATGGATGTACTAATATCAAAACACATTGTTGTAATGTATGTAACACACTATTGTAAATGTCTAAAACCCAGCAAAATTCATGCTACATTCTCATTACCCAGCTGCCTCGGAAGTCACATAAATACGATTTGTACGATTCCGTTCCAGTATTCTGCGTAAAAGTTCGGGTTCTTCGGGGTCTCTAGAGATGCACCTTAGTTGACAAGAACATCTCGAGGCAAAACTACCAACAACAGTTCGCTGTCACTTGTCATCCTCTTTTACTCTCGATTCCCATTGTTATAAGAGGGCATCTCAGGGGGCTAAATTCTTTCTCGATTCTGTTCTGCGGATATAAAAGTTACCAGACATTTCTTTAATGCTTCTATACTATAACAATTCAATATTTGTTTGGTGCCTTTTAAAATTATATCTTCTCTAGTGATTTATTTATAATATTTAGGTAACTAAGTACTGCTATGAGAATTCCTGGGGCATATTAATATTTTCGATTATACATATTTATAAACAAAAATTATTTGTTCGGTAGCACGTGAGGATTGGTAATAATTATTGTCATTTTATAAATCTTTCTCCTTTAAAGGAATTAAAGCCAAAGCCTTAAATATGAGATTTGTCATATTGACGCAAAAAAAATTACCTTGTGTATAAAATCTTTATCAGCAAGTTCAGTAGGTACTGATTATACTGACAGTATATCTAATATTGTAATCCAACTCCAAATAAATGCTAGTTATACCTTATTAAAACGAGCTTTAGAAAAATGCGATAACATGTAAAATTCATTTTTTTTTCATTTGAAAATAATATTAATTCATATGGCAATATTCGAATTATAAGTAATTTATTTATTTATTTACTATTGTTACTTTACCACAGAAGCACAAAAAGTGTACTATGTCAGTCTTGGCCGTAAAAGTGAGTTTGTCTCGAACTGAAGCAGGGTAAGTTTAATGAAAGCACTTAGGGACTTTTATTTTCACCAAGAAACGTACCTATTTCTTTGAACATTCAAAAATTACACCACCCTCGTAACAGAGATTTTGCCCAATTATATTATTTAGCATATGAGAAATTATATTTAATTATTACCTGCAGTTAGTCTACTACAGAGTTAACTGCTTAGATATCTGACTATAGTGGTTTATTTTTACATCATTTCTGTGATCTTAATCTATACAGCCACTGCCACTATGCAAATATAAAATAAAATATCATCTACCTTTAACTGTTTAAAGAAGAAAAAGAAGCCATACACCATGCCTCCTTGAACGCAGCATATTTAAGGTTGGTCCACTGTAGAATTTGAACAAACACTCGTGGTGGATTTACAATAATCTGTTTAAAAGGAATGCTGGTTTCGAATATAATGAGGAGGTGTCAGTTTCAGAAAGGTACATTCAGGTAAAATGCATTATCAGGCACACGTTTTTGGACGATGAGTGACAGAAGTCACTGAATGTTTGGAAACATTCCTATTATAATGAGCCTGCTCGTCATAATGGTTTCTAATAGGATTACCACATGCAGAGTCTTTCAACTTGACGTGCAAAATTTTATAGCATTTAAAAGTATTAATATGTCCGTTTAACTTGAACAGGCAGTCAGTGGGATTGACGTGGAGCGTGGTGGGTTTCAGTTACGTGTTTAAATAATGATAACTAAAGATGGATTTTATTATTATTTCTTGCTAATTTTAGATTACCTATATAAGTAGTCCTTTTAGGTTTGAAGTAGAAGTTTTGCTATCAAATAAATCATTGTCGTATGTTAAAATATCTCAAAATATTTTGCTTTACTGTGACTAGAAGTAGGTATACAAAGTGTAAATGAAAATAGAGGAGTTCGAATAAATCTGAATAACATATTATTGGTTCAAGAGTAGAACCCTAGAAAAACTATATTCTCAGCATATGTGCGAAAATCAGTATATTACACAAAGAACATTAGTGAATAATAACGTGAATCTACACTTTTCCTAGGGGTTCTAGTCTTCAGCAATATTTTCTGCCTGACAATTACACAAACTCTCATAATCACAACCAATAACAAAATAGCAAGATTAGGTTCAGACAATTAAAAGTAGTGAAATATAAAACTGTTTATTGTTTAGGTATATACCAGTATCGAAAAGGCAAGTCTTCATGAATTATTAAATTAGAACTGGGAATAGTTGTATGTAATATCACAAGTGCCGAAAGTTTTATCGATAATTTTTTCGAAAGCGCTATTTTGCCTAGAAAGATCACGGGTATAAATTGGTCTTTTATTTTCTGATACAATCCCGAGAGCGAAGCTCGTGAAACGGAGAGCGAGGTCTAATAACAACAATTTAGCAATGCAAAAGTTATATAAATTCATTGATACAATGCTTAATAATACCGCAACATAATTTATAAGCTGCATAATTTAGAACAGTATAAAAAACACCAATTTTAAGAAGTACCTACGCGTTTGTATCGAACAGATTCGCGGTTGCTAAGCAACGAACTAGTATTACCGCTTTGCTTTTGCACAAGTGCAATTATCGCTAGCAGAGGCATATGATTGGTTGGATTTTTATGGAAGTAGCTACCTTATTGGATGCAAGCAGTATGAGGGAAATAATCTAATAAATTACCTTAACAGTACCTAACCAGGTGACCCCATAAATGATTTTGCTGTTGGTAAGTCTTATAGCTATTTTTCCAGTATCAGATCATTCAACAGAGTAGATAAATCGATAAATCATGGTACGTACAAGATATATGCCAGTTGCTTCTTTAGAGCTAACAACATGGATCACCATTTATATTTGTAAATAATGAAAATGCAAAAATCAATAATTATTATGCAGTGGACCCCGACTCTATTCTTTGAATTTTATTTACACGAAAATTAGCTGGAACATGCACAGTTGCGTTTCAGCGCGGCAACCCGCCGAAGGGGTGAAATTAATTAGCATCGATGTAAACCGGTGAAGTGCTTTCAGAATTTTGATGGCCTAATCAGTCATAATATAAAGGATGAATTAATATTAGTTACGAGCGACAAGCCGCCGTGACGGAATCACCGCATAGACATCATAATGACATGCTAACTTAATTGATCGGGATAAGCTCGGATACCTGCCTCTTTCCCGGTGGTTTGCTGGTAAGAAACAAAGTGGAAGATTTTTTAAAAGAAAAAGTGCAAGTGAAGGTGGCATTTTGAGGTTTCGTACTCGTTATGGATCGTGGAGGTTGACGTCGACAACCGAATTACCTAGGTGATTCATTTGTTTGATAAATTTTACCTACATCTATGATGTCAACGAGTTTTATATTATGGGCATTCTGGCATACGTATAATAACAGCGATCGGGCATCCAAGGACATAATATGTGGCCATAGAGACCAGCACGGATACAAATTTTGATAACAAATTCATTGATAATAATTTGAAAGTTTTCATCATTTAAGATAGGTGCTGAAAAGCTACATATTATTTTTGTAATATTGTTCGAGTTTTTGTCTGATTATAATGTAAAATTGATTTTAAAACCTTATATTATACCTATATACCTATACCTATTTGATTGAACTAAATAATTCAAAAGAGAAAATATATTTAAAAAAAATATGTATAAATAATAATTTGTAATATGAAATTTAATACTATTTGGGACAGCAATATACTACATTTTACTTCATATTTTACAAAGTAAAATATTTTTATAATATCGTCAGTATTATAAGAACAAATATACCTACTGGTGTTTGGTTTAACAATTTGTATGCATTTTAAATTTTAAATATAAAACAAGATGATATCCCATATATATGATATTCACGTTTTTAATTTGACTACCTGTTATATATTCATTATTAATAAACTGTATAATAGTTTTATAAATGTTTTTTCTATGATGTATTATTACTTATTAAAAAAATTATTAAATATGTATTTATTTATAATGCCCAAATATTCAGAAAGAAACATATGCATATTTCTATTGGAAATATTGAATTGTTACTTCATATTAATTAGTAATATTATTTATACAGAGTGTCTCACTTAAGAGTGAAACAACCTTATAACTTTAATTTTTAACCGAAAAGAACGAAATTTTTACCAAAGATAGATGGCATTGTTGCCTATTTATTTTCAAAAAATTAGTTCTCTACATCAAAGTCAAAGCCACCTGCCACAATCGAACCTAAAAATCCTAGTCATATTAGGCTTTTTTTTTCAAAAAAATGTGCTAAAAAAAAGTTGTTCAGAATCGATCCAGAACCCTAAATCCAAAATATTGTCAAAATCAAAAAATATTAAAATAAAAAAAATTAAGTAAAAATTCAAAAAAAAATTAAAATTTGTTTTGTAGCTTTTAATTTTATTTTGAAATGATTACTTTTTGAAAACAACTAGCCTTAAAAACTTCCATGGCACACTTTTTCTAAACGCAGATAATTCTTAAATTGCTATTTTTGGACTTTATTTTTTTTTTTATTTAATATTTTTTGATTTTGACAGAATTTTTGATTTAGGGTTCTGGGTTCTTTTAGTAAATTTTTTTGAAAAAAAATGCCTAATATGATTTTCGGATTTTTAGCCTCGATTGTGACATCGCAGGTGGCTTTGACTTTTGACTATAGGCAACTAATTTTTTGGAAATAAGTAGGCAAGAATGCCATCTACCTTTGGTAAAAATTTTGTTCTGGTCGGTTAAAAATTAAAGAAGTTATAAGGTTGTTTCACTCTTAAGTGAGACATCTGTACATATACAGGGTGAGTCTGAAATAACTGGCATCCCTTTTTTTGGGTAAGAGAGATGGTCATTCTGAACAACTTTTCTAAATAAATTTTTTTCCTATCGCCGAAATTTTTCAATAATTTACCCACCTCTATGAAGACACGGCACTGACGAATAGCGTAAACTCGGTCTCAAAATACTATACTAGTTGATGATTTACCATTTTCTACTCGGTTGTTGGCAGGGCGCCAGTGCCGTGTTTTTATAGAGGGGGGATTTTGGGGGGATGAATTATAGGAAAATCTCCACGCTAGGAAAAAAAATTATTAAGAAAAGTGGTTCAGAATGACCATCTCTATTACCCAAAAAAGGATGCCAGTTATTTCAGACTCACCCTGTATAATAAAAAAATAATATATGAGAAAAAAATTACAGACAGTCGGATCGTGGGCGACGGAAATCAGACGTTTTTGCTGATCGTACCCGTAAGCATCTTCAGTGATGGTTCGTTCGATATTGGATCGCAACTGATTATCAGTTAGGTCGTCGCTAGATATTACTTACTCATTTGATGATGGGTTACAATACCTCAATGGACGAGTCAAAATTAAAGATTCTCTCAGCTATACGACTAGCGAAATGTCTAGATTTCCATCCATCACGGGGGAAATTCATTCTCACATGGACAACAGCCGTAAAACCCAAAACCTAAAAATAAAAGAAATAAAAATTACATAGAGGGTTGTATCTCAGAAATAAAGCGGTTGCGGTTATATGTTCATATACAAATTT
Source organism: Pseudeuparius sepicola (assembly GCA_963920635.1). Classification (NCBI taxonomy): domain Eukaryota; kingdom Metazoa; phylum Arthropoda; class Insecta; order Coleoptera; family Anthribidae; genus Pseudeuparius; species Pseudeuparius sepicola. Next base: position 59,194,097 of record OY987300.1, on the reverse strand, counting down.
GTTCTTAAAATCATCCAAGGTTTATCGCCCTTTAGGATCAGCATTCAATTATGAAACACCCTGTAAACCTAAAAGTGCTTTAACACCAATGAACATATGCATCATCGAACGAAATCGGGCAAGAGCATTCGGCCGAATGTTCGTTTTGATTCATTCCGAATTATAAATACCTACTTCATTAAAATTGAGCAGACCCTGAAAATATCTGTACTCATATCCATAATCAACACAGAATAAATAGCTTCGCAACAGAAGCCTCCTTACGGACATGTGTCAAAAATAAGCGAGTATTCATTTCAATTTACAGATATAAGCACAGACAATATTTTAAGCATAAATTTGGTTTTAATACAATCTCTTTGCTATGTAGATTAACTTAATCAATTAAAATGCACATTATTCATGTCTTTAGAAAAGCAGATTTCGCTAAAAAGCGAGTCTCCTTTTCACACATGTTGCTAAAGAATTGTCTGTACCTATTAGGTACTTGCTAGTCTGTGATATCAACACCCAATTTAAAACATATACAGGGTGTAACTAAACTCATGGTCAAAAATGAAACCACGTATTCTTGTAGTCAAAATAAGGGCACTTCTTCATATATTTTTTTCTCCTACGGGCCATAGTTTTTTTTTATACAGAGCGTAGAAGTTTGGAGAAAAATACACATATTTCTTAGTATTTCTAGAAGTATACGAGATATTTTCTTCAAACTTGGCGTGTCACATGAGCAGCTGAGCCGTCAAACTTAAGGTTTAAACTGAGGCTCCCAGTTGCGGAGATACAGGGTGTTAGTGAAATTAATTAGTTCAGAAAATTATGAATACCCCGTATAATCGCATTTTTTAAATTTGTTTTGAGTGGTGAATAGAATGGTTAACAAAAAGTATCTCTTAGTATTTTTTCATATTCTCAGCCGTTTTTTAATTATTTTCAAAGAACGGCAATGCTGCAATAAAAAAGTCATTTTAAGAATAAATCTAACAATCTGTGGATGTCAATTAAACTTGGCATTATTTGAATCATTTGGCTGCCAACTTTGCACCTTAGTATCAATATTTTGAAAAATTATATTTTCATTTGAAGAATTGACTGATATGCACTTTTGCTATGGATTTGCGAATGGCAATAATAAACATGCGGAAACGCATAGTTGCGTGTATTGAAAGAGACGGCGGTCATTTCGAACATTTAATATTTTAATTTTCTAATAGCAATACGTTTCTTTTATTATTGTTTTTGCTTTTGTATTTTGTTAAATAAAGTTTAATTGACATCCACAGATTGCTAGATTTATTCTTAAAGTGACTATTGTTCATTGCAGCGTTGCCGTTCTTTAAAAATAATTAAGAAACGGCTGCGAATATGAAAAAATACTAAGAGATACTTTTTGTTAACCATTCTATTCACCAATCAAAGCAAATTAGAAAAATGCGATTATACAGGGTATTCATAATTTTCTGAACTAATTAATTTTACTAACACCCTGTATCTCCGAAACTGGGAGCCTCAGAAGCTTCATGTCAACCTTAAGTTTGACGTCTCATCTGCCATGTGACACGCCAAGTTTGAAGAAAATATCTCGTATACTTCTAGAAATACTAGAAATATGTGTATTTTTCTCCAAACTTCTACGCTCTGTATAAAAAAAACTATGGCCCGTAGGAGAAAAAAATATATGAAGAAGTGCCCTTATTTTGACTCCAAGAATACGTGGTTTCATTTCTGACCATCAGTTTAGTTACACCCTGTATACAGTGTCACTATTAACATTTATGTATGAAAAACTCTACCTTCTTTTAATCACGTCATTAAAATTTCCATAACAATTTAACGTCAAAATCATATTCTCATATATCTCAGTGACATTATGAAGATGCAAAGATCCCAACTATTTGAAGTAAAAACCCCTGCTGTGCTTTTAGATAATTAGATTAAGTCGCGATAAAATGTCGGAACAAATATTTGGGATGTCTGGTATGACCATAGAATGTATACAGTCGGTTTCAGAATCGAGTTCCCACAGTTGGGTTTGTTCGTATTAGGTGTATTTTATTCTGCATCACACCCGTTTCTTGTACTCATATTCACTCTCACCAACAACTAACAGTTAAACTACTAATATTACTTCCTTATAACACACGTCAGGTGTGTTCAACAAAGGCGCAACTTTGCCCTCATTTGACCGACTTTGTATCTGTAGTGGTTTCCGAGATCTCTATGTTGAACACCGGAACTGAATCACCCTGTAGACTTGTGTATTCGCTTGGCACTATTCGCAGTCGCAGTTCGCGTTCAGCGCCGAGCGCGTGCGTCGCGTCCGCAGCGTTGCCGTTATCGCGATGCGACTTTGTACTGGTGTTGCCAGAACAAGCTATTTGATTGAGAAACTGAAAGAAAATACCTAATAATATTCCGGTTGTAATAATGGTTGTAAAGAAGGGAGGCCAGTCGTCCCCCCGCCCCTCCTGTATCCGCCACAGACGGAAGTGCATATAATAATCATAAAACTCTTTAAATAAAATTTTTACCGAAAAAATGCAAAATAGAAATTGCGAATTTTGACGCGGCTTATAAAATCGCTAAAGCTACTGACGTCACTGCCTCACACAACACAGCTGCATACAGCTGCTATCCTCCGTAGTTTGACGGCGCCTATTATGGGAACACAAAAGATATGACCATTTTATGCTGCGACAATAATTAAATTTCTATTGAAATTTCTAATATGCACAAAAGACAGCAGCTCGCGCAGTTCCCAACTGGGGCAGTGACTTCAAGCCAATGAGAGCGTCTCGCAAATTCAAATGAATGCAAATAGGTAGGTAGGTACTTCTCGCTATTTTGTTCTGCAAAAAAATATTTTTTTAATCGCCTAGACTTGATTTGTAGGAGGCTATTTATGGACTTTTGTGGCGTTTAAATAGAAATCTATTTCTTTTTGTGAACATCCCATGTAAGAAACGAAACTTCTGCTCGCCACTAGTAGATACAATACAATCATAACGCTTCTTGTAAAAGATAATGCTGGAATGCCTACCTACTCTACTGGAAGAGCCATTATGAAAATTAATGAAAAAAACTACATTTATAAACGATCTACATGCCGAGCCTAGTAAAAACCAAAGAATTCAATTATTGATATAAGACGTCCCAGAGCCCGCATTGTTTTCTGCTGCTATTTTGCTCTCCCAGTGCATTGAAATGCTTCCAAAAAATTTCGCCCCAGAACGGTAACCGCCTGTAGCTCGCGCATCAGTTTGGAAAGCTAGCCTTATTAACAGCGTCATTAATCAAAAGTAAAGACAACCCGACAACCGACAAGGCGGACGTGACTGAGAACGCTTGTCGGCTAAATAGAACAGAAGGGTAAAGACAGCTTGACACCTCCGCTGGACGTTCATCGACGGAGGATTTCCCCAAGAATTGCCAGAAAGTAATTTCTATTGTTCCCTATGGATTAGACATATCAAACTGGTGCCCGTTATTAGGTTGTGCAAATTGTAATCGTTTAGGGCAGAGCATTCCATAGTGCGAAACTTTTCTCAAATAAAAATGCTACTGGCAAAATGAATATTAACGTAAACAACTTTGTTGAACATTTCGGCCATTTCGACTCTTGTAGATAATCAGGGGACATACAACTTTACTTATATAAAAAGGAGGGGAATTCGAAGAATTCGCAAACAAATAAATTAATTTGTAAGTAACACTTGTATACGTTTGTATATTATTTATATAGGGAGTCCCAAAATTAGTCTGCCATAATTTACCAGGACGTTCTGCTACCCAAAAAAATGAAATATACTCTACAAACATGGCATCAAGAATGCCCTCTAAGGGGCATAGCCTGCTAACTATTTCCAGAGCGAACAAAGATAACATACTAAAATTTGGTATGCACCTGTGAGATTTGCCATTTACTAAGGAAGAAATAGTTTGACATTCTTCATCATATGAGTCCCAAATGTCAAGTCAAGGGGTTAAAATACACCATTTTTTTGTATGTGCTTTATTCGCGATTTCTTGCAAAATTATGAAATCTCAGGGTATTCTACGAAAAAAGGGTCAAGGTTGTATATTACGCTGTTTTTACATTCAATGATAGAGGATGCATTTTTCGATTTTTCATTTCCAAATTTCACGTACCTATAGGGTCGCGTAGGAGTAGGCGCCCGAATCGGTAGAGCCGTTCGGCATATGGATTTTTTAAAAAATTTTAATTGTCTATGGATTGGATATGGAATAGGGAGCGCCGGTCGAGTTTAATTTTGAAGTGGGGCCGCGCGATTTGGGGGGCCTAGAATCGCGATTCAGGCAACCGAAAACCGGGAGGTGTTGCCAGATCTACTGAATTTTATGTAGCTCACACTCTATATCTACCGATCTTATAGTAGGTACATTTATATAATATTGAATTCTTATGTTTCAGGAAGCAACTAAAAATACTAAAAGGTAATATCGTTGGTAAAACGCAGTTGGCAACAATGCAAAGTGTATAAGTCGAAATTACTTATCTGCCTATTCCAATATAAAAAAATAAACAAACACTGTATTAGGCCTCTGACCTCTTAAGTACCTATAATATGATTTGTGAAATTATAGATTGCCTAGTTTTTATTTGTTTTCTCTAAAAAAATTATTAAAAATAAAAAATAAATTTTATTTGATTTGCTAGCGTGTTTACCTGTAGGTATAATAGCTCTGCCGTTTTTTTGCCACTTTTGAAATTATAGATACTGATTTTTGATACTGTCATGATTTAGTCTTCTGGCAACACTGACGACGCGCATTACTCTGGATTTAGTTCGGATTTATCTATAAGAACAAGTAGCGACATAAGTATAAATGGTTGTCTAACGCCTCACCTAACCAACCAATGCTTCCGCTGCCCAAGGTAAGTGGAGAGTAGGTTGAACGGTAACTCGGGTGAGGCGAGCGGGAAGGGGAAGGCTCCCACATAGCACAATAACGTAAAAACCACGTGGAATAAACGTGATACAAAAAAACGTGGCTCTTCACAGAGATATCACTACAACGTGGTAGGGACGCTTAATGCTCCTCGCCTACAACGTGGATGTAAATAACGTCCAAATTGTGATCTCTTTTTTGGTCACTTTTATGTGGCATATGTAGTAAAATTGCAAAGTATTAATGTGGATGTAAATAACATCCCAATTGTGATATATTTTTTACTACATTTCTACGTGGCTTATGTAGTAAAACTACAGCATATTAATGAGGGTGACAATAACGTCCAAATTGCGATATCTTTTTTAATGCACTTTTATGTTATATACATAGCAAAACTACAGCATAAGTATTACTGCAATACATTCAAATTTTATTTGTTTTTATTATTTATTTGCTTCCTCTGAGACGAATTTATATCTGAAAAAGTCCATTGTGATTTTTCTATCTCATATTCTGATGTTGCAGGAAACAAATGTTGTACTACATCTGGAATAAAAATGAAATTGTTTCAGATATTTTTTGGGATATTTCAAATTCGATGTTCACCCTTGGGATATCAATAAATTAATGTAAGAGACAGATAATGCAGTTGTATATTTTTTTGAACAAGTTTCAAAAAAAATCCTTACCAAAAATATTTATTGGCTGAAATTCTTGGAAAAAAAATCGGAACTTGAAATTTTTGTTATTTTTTCAGATGTATAGGTTTAGGCAGAGACTCTTTAAACAAACAAAAATTAAAATACATTTTACAAAGATGCCAGGTATCTACCTCCAAGGCCAAAAAAATAGCTTACCTACGCATCGTGTAATGTATAAAATTTTTCCTGCTGCCAAATTTACTTTGAATTAAACTATGGCCATGGCCACTTTCGCAGCTAGAAACCAAACTAACATCGCACCACAAACATTTAATTTACACTTTCGGCTATGGTGGCGAGTGTCTAAAGTGTATATACAGAGGAGGGAGCAGGAAAAATCTATTATGGCCTTAATTTGTAGGTTTATTAATATACCTAGACGGGTGTCACACCGTCCCGTTTCCTCCCAGTTTCGCCGCATGCATTTTTAGCACATGCTCCCAAAACTCTAAAGCAAATTGATTAAAATACTAGTGCATAGGTATTTCCTTAAAAAACGCAAACGTAATGAAATCGCACCCACACTAGCGGCAAAACAAGACGGTGTGTTGTCGTTGTCACCAAAGAGGTTTATGGTTTATATTATTGCAGTGAAACTGCTGCTTTCGTCTCGCCGCTTGAAACCATCAGATACGGTGGAACGGGATGGTGCGATCAGTTATTACATTGAGTAAAGGAATAATATTCCTTTACTCAATGGTTATTATTTTAAAACATTGAGTAAAGGAATATTATTCCTTTACTCAATGTTTAAAACCAATAAAATAAAGTTTTCCTAATGTTTTAAGTGTAATAATAATGTTTATTACTGTGGTACTGTGGTTTGAGCTCGTTTTCACCCAGGGACTCTTTAAAATAAGGGGACCCAGCATATCACAGTCTATCGCATAGGAAAAGTGAAGCCTTGAGGGGAAGTTTATTTTCTGTAGACTCCAAGGAGACCACAAGGCATATTCTGTATTTGTAGACACAAATTGTCAAGTCTAATTTTTAGAAATCATGGAAACCATTATTAATTTTTACTAACAATCAAAGCACCTGTTATATTCATAGATTCTCCAATAAAATGGCAAACTTGGCATCACTGATACCATTAGAATAGGCCTCACTTTGGAAAGTATAATGCTGGGTCCCCTTCCTTTAAAGGGTCCCTGTTTTCATACCCAAACCCGTTGAGGTTATGTTTAATTTAATGCAATCGACACTATATTAGTGCACATTATTTCCTACTCGTATGTCGTACAGCATGAAATAATATGGTTTATTATTAATATTAGATATGTACTTCTAGATAAATAAAGTTTTTTCCCTACCTGTCGCTTCAGGCCAAAGAAATTCAGAGACAAAAACACTTTGTATTGACCAAAAGTTTAAAATTATGCGTGTTTCTCGCTACAGATCGAAAAAAGCCATTTTATGGGTCAAAATGTTGAATCACCACGCACGTGGTGTACATTGAGTCTTAAAAAGAATTCCTATTCCATAGCCCAATTAATTTAAAAACATTTTTACTCTTATTATTTTTTCCTTAACTTAATAGTTTGTATGGAAAAATAAAATTACTTTTT